>JAASGD010000111.1:0-37479 GCA_023334115.1 Globisporangium megalacanthum
CTCAAGAGCGGCAGCAACGGCTTCTGGACCGCCATCCAACCTGCGAACGTCCTCTCGGGCGTGTCTGCTATGCAGATCAACAGCAAGCCCACCACCATGGTCGACTCCGCCTATTACTACCTGCTCAACGGCGACAGCCAGCTGCAGTTGGATCTGTCGAATGTCAAGGTCACACTTACGTCGGTGAGTGGTGAGAGCATCACAGACACCGTCTCGCTCGTCGCAGGTTCCTGCACCGATGGTCAGTCCCAGTTTGCCCCTGGTAAGGGTGGTAGCGTCGAGATGCCTGGCGCGTCGCTTGATAGTCCAGCTTCCTACAACTTCCCGACTCTGAATGTCGGCACCTCGGCTCCACCGACAGCGAATCCTGGCTCCAGTCCAGAACCTACGCCAGTCATGGCTCCATCGATTCTAGTTGTCAGTCCGACGTCAGCACCGATCTCATTAACCACAACCAGTCAGCCCGTACCAACAGTGGCTTCACCGTCCCCGACTGCCACCACGACACAAGCGCCGACACCACCACCGTCAACCTCGGCACCAAGCCCACGAAGCTCGTCGACCGCAGCACCGCAGCCGTCTGTGCGAAGCCGGTGCAAGTCGTGAGGTGCTAGGCTTCGAAGTCGACGTTACAATTCAGAAACTCTTCCGACTTGTGTGTTCATCTCATGAGACTCAGACTCATAGACTCCGACTCAGCGCGAGCAACGACAGCAAACTGAGCTTTTCAGGTGCACAGTTGACTGCCACATGACATTTTGGAACACTCTGTTTCGCCAGATGGTCGAAACGGTGAAAGTCGCACTGAATACTTGATACCCCGACTCACAGCCACGCACGGCTCCGAAGCTCCGACTTCATGAGCTCCTCACTATCGACTCTGCCAGCTCAAGCGCATACCTCTCTCGCTGCTGTGCCGCCAAGCCATCAAATAAGCTCGCAAGATGCTGACCAAGCTCCAGCTCGCAGCTGTCGGCGGCCTCGCGGCGCTCGCGCTCTCCAGCGTCCAGGCGCAATCGTTTGAGGGCGACGGCACGTCCTACACGCTCGGGCAAGTGAAGCAGGGGAACTGCAACTTCATGGCCGCGCCTGCCGCTGCCGCGCAAAACTACGCTGCGATTAACAACGACCAGTGGGACGGACTCAAGAACTGCGGCCGGTGCGCGCAGGTGTCGTGCATTGACGCCCAGTGCACCGACAAGTCGGCCAGTGAGATCGTGTACATTGTAGACCGTTGCCCAGAGTGCAAGCGTGGCGACTTGGACCTGTCGCCAAGCGTGTTCAAGAAGATCACGGGCTCGTCGCCGTCGCGTCTCAAGATCTCGTGGAAGTTTGTCGACTGCCCGAACCCCGGCAAGCTCCAGTACTGCCTCAAAGACGGTAGCAACCCGTACTATGTCGCTGTGCAGCCCGCGAACGCGGCAGCGGGCATCGCGAGTGTCAAGATCAACGGCAAAGCAACAACGATGGTCGACTCGGCCTTCTACTACGTGCTCAACAGCCAGAGCCCAGTGGACCTGTCGAAGGTCACTGTGAGCCTCACGTCCGCCACGGGCTCGACTGTCGAGGAGACTGTCTCGCTCTCGGTCGGCTCGTGCACAACAGGCACCTCGCAGTTTGGCGGCAGTAGCGCTGTTACGCCTCCGGCATCAACCCCGAAAGCAACGACCGCTGCACCGAAGCCAGCGACGACCCCGAAAGCAACGACCATTGCACCAAAGCCAGCGACGACCCCGAAAACAACGACTGTTGTTCCGAAGCCAGCGACGACCACTGCACCGAAGGCAGCGACGACTCCGAAAGCAACGACCGCTGCACCAAAGGCAGCGAAGACCCCGAAGCCATCGAAGACCCCGAAGCCAGCAAAATCTCCGAAAGGAGAAACCGGCAACGACGCGGCGGCCCCAGCGAAACCGGCCAAGACCCCGAAGAAGACGTCGAACTGCAAGGTGCGTCGGGGGTAGAAGACGCGTCCTGGTAGCGACAGTGTGACCTCGAGTCACAGGTGAAGTCGTTGTCGATACTGTACCAAGTCATTGTCGATACTGTACCAAATCCAGGTCTCCGATTTTGCTAAATTCGTAAAGTGTGCTGACCATTTTCATTATTTTTTTTATTTATTTTACACTCGTTTTCGCAATCGTTTGATTCGAGCTGGTCGAATAGCTGCTTGCGATTGGTCTGCTCTTTCATGCCTCGCTATTCACCCAGCACCGCCCAACTCATGCGTGTCAACTGAGTTCACTTCACCTGGAGCGTCTTCACCTCGACACCACCTTGAGTTCGTGACAACGAGTGGGGCTGCAGTTCCTCCTCCACATGGCGGCCACCACGACCATCTCGTCCTCCTCGGTCCCTGCGAGCCTCTTTCACCCAGAGGCACAACGCAAGACGAAGCCACCAGCGTACAGTTACGCGTTCGGCGGTATGTCGGCGGTCGGCGCGGTGTTCTTCACTCACCCGTTCGACCTGCTCAAGGTGCATTTGCAGACGTCCAAGAAGGAGAACCTCCGCCTCTTTGACGCTGTTCGCCGCATCCTGCGCAAGCAGGGCGTCTCTGGGCTCTACCAGGGCATCTCGGGCGGCGCCATGCGGGAAGGCACGTACTCGACCATGCGCTTCGCTGTCTACCAAGTGCTCAAAGACGACGCCCTCGAGCGTAACGGTGGCGAGCCGATCTCCACGACGCACAACGTCCTCCTCGGCATGGCGGGCGGTGCGCTCGGCGGCGCATTCGGGAACCCTGCAGACATTGTCAACATCCGCATGCAGGCAGACAGCCGGCTGCCCGAGGCGCAGCGGCGCAACTACAAGCACGCCATCGACGGGCTCCTCCGCGTGCAGCGCGAGGAAGGCACGGAAGCGCTCTTGCGAGGCGTCCGCCCCAACATCATCCGCGCGATGCTGCTCACGACCGGCCAGATCGCTGCGTACGACCTCGCGAAGGCGACGCTGCTCGCGAACACGGCCATCCCGCTCGAGGACAACCTCCAGACGCATATCCTCTCGAGCATGGTCGCTGGCCTCGTGGCCACGACTGCGTGTGCGCCCGCGGACGTCGTCAAGACGCGCCTCATGAACATGCAGCACAACGAGTACGCGAACGCGACCGACTGTTTCCTCAAGGTCGTCAAGCACGAAGGCCTCCGCGGTCTCTACAAGGGCTGGCTGCCGGCGTACATGCGGCTCGGACCGCAGACGCTGCTGACGTTTGTCTTCCTCGAACAGTTGCGCAAGCGCTTGCTGTGACCAGACTACAGTAGACCCCGTCCAAGCAGCGCTGTCTCGAGAAGCGAGGGAGGATGTGAGTGTGTGGATAGAGAACGAGAATGAGAATCGCTACTTGTCTTGCTTCAGCTCCGTGAGGAACGTCTCGAGCTCGAGTCGCTGGATCTGCAGGAACTCGCGCGTCTGCGCTTGGCGCGCCTGGCGCTTGCGACGCTCCTCGTCCGCGTGCTCGCTCCGGAAACGCTCGGTGTGCGTGAGTTCGCGCTTCTGAAGGCGGAGCTGTTCGCGTTCGTACTCGAGGCGCTGGACTTCGGCCTCGAGCTCCGCGATGCCGGCTTCAGCCTGCACCGCTTTCTTGCGGCCGAACGCGATGCTGTTGTGGTAGAGCGTCTGGGACGCCTCGATCGAGAGGCGGAGCTCGTCCCGTACGCGCAGGAGCAGGAGGCCGCGCTCTGGGCTCTCACACGCCACCTCACGGATGATTGTTTCTGCTCCGAACACCCACTCGTGAGCCTGGATACCTGTCCGCATGGTAGGCGGACGAGCGTGTTCGTACCAAAGACTTGGAGGAAGAACTTCTCGCGTACGTGGCAGATCGCAGTCGCGCGCGCTTGGTGCGTCCTCAGCAGCCTCTCGAGCGCCGTCTCGAGCCGAGAGGCGTCGCCTCGTGGCGCCTGCGTCAGCTTCACCATCCGCTGCCACTTGCCCGACGCGTCGGTCCAGGATCTGCGTCAGCACAGAGAGCGTCCGTCACACAGAGCGACCCCTTGACAGCACGACAGGCCAAGACAGGACAGGACAGGGCAGAACGACGGACTTTGGCGGCAGCATCGCGTTCATGACCTCTCTCGTCAGCAGCGGCGATGGTGACCCGAACGTGGTCGGCACGGTCGTTGCTCCACTGAGACTAGTGGCGCTCGGGCCAGCGAGCCGGTTCTTCCGGGGACTTCCTCCTCGTCTCGGAGAAGAGGTGGGAAGCGCGTCACTCTTGCCGCTCGCTTTGCTGGGACTGGACGCCGCCAATGGGGGCCCGACGAGCTCCGCGCTCTCGTACATGAACGAGTAGAACTCTTCCAAGAGCGCTGCGTCTGCTGGGAGCAGTCCACTGGCATCCTCCACGTGGCTCTGGTCTTGCGACGGCGACGAGCTGGTGGAAGCTGGCGAGACAGTCTCCTCGTCCATGGCTTCAACTGCAAGTGGGGACTCGGCAGCCGTTACATTGATGGGGGACTGCTTGTGCTCCTCCCTCTGTATGGAGAATACCCAACTAGCCTGTGTGACTAGAACTGCGAGCCTTTCTTGTTGCCAATGCCGCGCGGGTTGGCGTCCTTCCAGTCGTCCCACGACCGGTCCTTGTACGTAGCTTCGTCCACCAGCGCGTGGTCGTCCTCGTCGCCGTCGTCCGCGAGCTGGTCGTAGCGACGGGGTCCCTGTGAGCCCTCCCTGCACACGCAGACAGTCAGTCGACCAGCTAGCTACCTAGCTATACACACCAGAGCCCATACAGTAAGCAGCACGCACTGTTCGCGCGCCTGGCGCTCCTTCGCGTCCGCCATTTCCATGTCCGCATACGCTTCGAGCGACATGGTCGGCAGCCGGTGGCCTGGCTGGAACACCCCCGACTTGACCGTCTCCCGACGCATCTCAAACTGCGGGTTAATGTGCGTTACACTCTGTACCAGCAGTAACAACAACAACGACACTCGTGTGGCGTGAGCGACACGCGAATACGAACAGTACTGGTACGTTGCGAGGCGAAAGCGAAGAGAACGCACAATGCCCTGGCCCTGCACTGGCGGCGGCGGCCGGTGGGCGTCCGAGAAGAGGTCCTTCCGGTCGCTCGCGTGGTTCATCCGGACCATGGTCTCGAGCATCTCACGCTCCTGTAGCCCCACAAGCCCCACGTTAGCACTCGAGTCCGTCCCGACCAGCGCCCTACACAGACGCACCTGGTTGATCGCGAGCTGTTCGTCCATGGACTTGACGACTGCGAGCTGGACGAACGCCAAGAGCTGCTCGCGCTCGAGCTCGTCCACGTCGTCGTCGAGCTCGAGCCCGTCCTCGTCGTCGCCCGTGAGCGCTTGACCGGGCGCCTTGCCGCCTAGCTGCTGCTTGCGGCGCTGGACTTCTGCGATCTTCCGCTCCATCTCGCGCTGGAGCTGGAAGCGCTGGACTTTCTCGTCCCGCGCGAGCGCAAACTGCTTGGCGTCCAGGCGCTCGTACTGTTCGCGGCGTTTCGCTGGCTGGAGCACGCCGAGCTGCTCGGAGCGGTCGAGGAACTGCGTGTGGAACACGTCGGCTTCACGCAGAAAGCGGACGCGGCTGAGCACATTGCGCAGCTGGTCGTTCGCTCTCGTGTTCGCGCGGCTGCTCGTGCTCTCGCGTGCGTCTGGCGGCGGCGGCTGCCGGTGCTGCTGCGTGAGCTGCTCCAGCGCGTCCCCTGCCTGCTGGAAGAACGTCTGCTTGGGGATGAGCATGGCGAGCAAGTGCTCGAGGCAGAACGCGTACAGCTGCGTGTTGTTGAGCTCAAAGAAGCGCTCGTTCGGGGAGAGGACGCTGTCGCGCTGACGCTGCGTTACGCTCTGCCGCAGCAGCGCCAGCGTCGCCGTCAACTCGTCCTGGAACGCGCGGGCGTTCGGCTCGGCTGACGGGCCCTCGAGCGCCGCAAAGCGCGCGTACGCTTCTGCGTAGCTCACGCGCTCGCTCGGGACGCTAGTGCTCGTGGTGCTCGCCATCCTTTCGACTTGGCGGAAATGGTGAGAATTGAAATCCGATTCGTGACAAGCAACAGGATGTCAAAAATACCGGTATTGAAATTGAGTACTGTACCGAGTGCAGTAATGAACCAAGAAGCGATCGTGGTGGAAGACGCAATCGTGTGAAGGAAGGGGGAAGGGAAGGAAACATTCATTTGCTGTTGTTTTGGGGTCTCTGGAGCCCATGGGCATGGATGACGACATAGCAAAGACGTATGAGAAGACGACCAGACAGCAGGCGCACGCGCCTACTTCCCATTATCGCCGTCACTCGCATGTGCACCGCTGGAATGAGTCAACGACGTAATTCCCCCCGTTGTATACACGCCTAATTGGCGCTTAGTCCTTCTTGTTGATGCCGAACGCCATGTTCACCTCGCCGCGGAAGAACTGCAGGAAGCCGAAGCCCGTGATGCTCAGCAGCGCGCCGTAGATGAACTTGTCGTTGTCGCGCTTCACGTACGTGTGCTTGTGCGACGTCGTGAAGAGCTTCTGGTCCGCAGGCACGTGGCTCGGCTTGTTCACGAGGCCGGACACCTGGCGCGTCTGGGTAGAGGCGGCGCGCATGGCGCGGACGGTCTGGCGGGCGGCGAGCATCGTGTGAGAGAGTGAGAGAGAGAGCGCGCGCTTGGCTGACTGTGTCGAGGTGGCGAGCGAGGCTGGAAATGCGGCAAAATGAGCGGCTGCCGCAGGTCGTTTCCCTGGAGGTGCGGCTAAGTACGAGTTATGAGGAATTGCATTTTTATCACACAGACAGTCGAAATGCTTCAATAAAGTACGATCCGGAAGGGAAGAGAAAGTTTGAGAGATTTTGAGAGAGTGAGTGAGAGAGACATAGATAGATAGAGACATTAGGCAACGTGATGGTGTCTATTACATGAACTGCTGCTTCGTATGCGACTCTGCTCTCTGCTCTCTGCTCACGTGCGCGCCGCCTTGTTGGACGACCAGGACTTGGACTTGGCGGCACTGACCGACGCCTTGTCTTTCTCGTTCTCTTCTTCCAAGTCTTCCAAGCCGTCACTGCCAGCAAGCAGGTTGCCAAAGCTTGGCTGCGGCTCCTTCGCGTCCGTCGTTCCGCCCACAGGGTTGATCGCGAGCGAGTGGGGGTAGGCCGGGTGCGGGAGGTACTCTTGCGTGAGCTCACTGCCCAAGTGCCTCTTCCACCGGAAGCGGTTCACGCCAGCGTAAAAGAACGCCTTCACGCGCATCTTGAAGGCCTCGCTCCGGGTCTTGGGGAACGGCGTCGTGTCGAGACAGATGACGCCAGGCACCGCGAACATGTCGCTGTAGCCCATGCCAAAGACGATCGCGCCGGGCCCCCACTCCTTCACGTACGACTCGAGCTGCTTCGAGATGAGCCGCTTGCTCACAATGTGCGCGCCGTAGTAGTTCTTCGCGTCGATCCAGCGAATCGGCGTGCCGTTCACGATCACAGGGTCCAACAGCAGGAGGTCGGGCGAGATGACGCGGCGGCCGTAGCGCTCGACCTGCTCGTCGCACAGGTCCTGCTGGGTCCTAGAGAGACGACAAGAGACACAAGAGACACATGAGTACGGCGTCCGTAGCCTCTGAACCACACCCACCAGTTGACAACAGAGACGCACTTGACGCGGATGCCCTTGGCCTTGAGAAAGTGCTCGATCGTGACTTCGAGCGACTCGGCATCGTACGACGGCGTGCCAATGAACGGGTCGCTCTTGTGGACGCTGTCGTACTCGATAGCTTTCCGGATCTCGTACGCGTCGCGCTTCGATAGGTGCTCGCTCGGCGTTGCGAGCGCGCGCTTCACTTGGATCGTGTTGAGCCCACGTTCGCGCAAAATGATGCGCATGAGCGACACGGGCGGGTAGTTGTGCGCACTCGAGAGCTCGATCAGCGTCTGGCCGCTTGTGTACTCGTCGCTGATCGCGCGACTCGCACGGCGGACGCGGTGCGTGTTCACGAGCAGCGACATGCGCTGGAGCTGCTTGCGGAGGTTCAGCGTCATGTTCGCAGTGATCGGGAGCATCTGGAGCAGCTCGTCGATGCGGTTCACTTGGTGGCGCTTGAGGCGCCGGAACGTCTCTTGCTGCAGGATGAGCCCCGCTGCCTGCGTCTCGAGCAGCTGTGGGATCGGCTTCACGGGCCACTCGAGCGTCAGCGGCTTGAGGTCGCCAAACTTGGCTTTCGCGTCCTTGATCGCCTTGGGCGACAAGGCGGCCGACGACGGACCGTTGCTGTACACGGACGACTGCATGGACGAGTAGACGGACGACATAGCGAAGCACGGGTCGAGCCCGACTGCCCGCACGCCTTCCATCACTGTCAGCGCACGGTCTTTCCGCCCGGTCTCGAGCGACGTGAGCGACGCGATCTCTGGCTCGACGCCCGACAGCCGCATCTCCATGAGCACGTCAAAGAACGCGTCGGCGCGCCACACGAGCGACGCCCGCAAGAGCCAGTGCATGTATGTGTGCACCGACACGGGCCGCAAGAGCCGGAGGTGCTTCAGGACTTTGATCGCGCCGTCCAAGTACTCCTTTCGGTAGCACAGGTCGAGGAAGCGGTTAAAGTCCTTGAGGTCGAGCCGCACGCCGGCGCGGTCCATGAGCTCCCAGAGCTCAATGGCTTCGTCTGCTGCGGACGTGGCGTCGCACACGTCCAAGAGCGCGCGCAGCGTCTTCTCGTCCACTTTGCGGCCTTGGTTCAGCATATCGCGGACGATCCGGATCCCGTCGGCTGGCTTCTGGGCTTCACAGCACGCGAGGACGCCGGGGATGAGGAAGTTCTCGTCCAGAAACGGGTTCCCGTAGTTCCGGTAGAGGTCGAAGAGCGTGTGGCCCTTGAGGAACGACTCGCGCCGGAGCTTCGCTACGAGCGCTGCGATCTCGTCGACGCTTGGCAGCGTCTTCTGCAGCGCCTGGATCTCTTGGAGCGTCAGCGTGATCTTGTCGGTCTGGAGGTGCTTCAGCGTGCTCGGCTTTGTCTCTGCTACTACCGCCAGGACTGGAGGCGACGCGGCGACAGCGTTCGAGGCTTCGTCGTCACTGCTCGCCTTCTCCTTGTCGCTCTCGGCAACCACAAAGGCCGCGGCATTCTGCTGCTGGTGGTGGTGGTGGTGCTGGTGCTGCTTCTTGGGCCTTACATACGCCGCAGAGCCACTGCTGTTGCTGCTGCCGTTGACAACCGCTGACGGTGCCACTGGCGCAGCAGTAGCCAACGCAGGAGACGGGCTGGAGCTGCCAGTCGGCCGCTTGGCTGCGCGTGCGAGGGCTGCTTCTTCCTCAGACTGCCGCTGGCCGTTGACTGCAGCGCCATTGACGCCATTGAGGCCATTGACACCGTTGAGTTTGCTGGCGATCGCGGCCGCAGGCGTGGGCTGCACCTTCTTCTTAAGACGCGCCGTGGGTTTGCGCTTCACTTTCGCTGGCACTGGCTTGTGCACAGCCGCCAGCTCACTGAAACTGCGGGCGCCGAGACGCGAAGGATACAGTAGCAGCGCAGGGCTGGCGCTGGAGACAGAGATCGACGTGCGCGCCGCCGCTGCCACGCGAACGCTCAGCATCGTGGTTGATCTGTCGCTTGCTCTGCACCACTCACGAAATCGCCAAGTGAGAAAAGTGAGTAGCAAATGGCATCAAATCTATCCTAGTTTACACTTTCTATTTGTATGAATTCATGCGAATTGCCAATCCACGTGCGTTTTTATCTGTTTTCCAACAAGTGAACATTTGTGCCGTGAACGCACAAATGTTCACTTGTTTTCACTTATTTTAGCACTTCATTTGTGCCGTGAACGGCACAAATGAAGTGCTAAAATATCAACCAGTCAAAACAACAGAATTGAAAACGACCGAAATGGCTACATTTGAAGGCGTTTCAAGTGCGTGGCATCCAATTCCAATTCCAGGTCGTTCCTCCTGCGTGTGAGCTCCACGCCCCACGTTGCGCCCCACGCTTGACGGGAGCTCAGCGACGCTCTGCTGTCGGCAGCAGAGCCACCATAGGCTATAATAATCCTTGCCGGGCGGAGATCGCACTGCTTGCTGGGTCGAGCGAGCAGGAAGCGATCGATCGGACGACTGCATCTCCTCCATCACCACCTCCCATTCACGAATCCGCTTCACTCAAGCGCTCCAGTAGCACCAGCACTATCATCTTCCATCGAGTCTCTCGCATCTTCCCCGAAACCACAGTCGATTCACATGGGCGGCGATAGACGCGAGCGCACAGCGTTCGCGTATCGCGACCTGGACGAAGAGACGTTCTTCCCTCTTATCGACCACGAGTACCACAGCCAGACGTCCCCGCCGCCGACCAAGAAGCCGCCGCTCTCCGAGTCGGTCATCCTGCGCAGCCATTTCGACAAAACCCGGTCAAAACGCCGGCGAATCGTCCTCGTCACGGGTGGACTGCTGTTGCTGCTCGGCGGCTCGGCACTCGCACTCCTCGGACAGTCACTGGACGCCCAGCGCTCCCGGTCTCCACTCGAGCTCACGATCGCTGCTCCGTACGGCGCGCTCCGTGGCAAGAGCGACGTGAAGCAGAGTCGGAGCACGCCGTTCGCTGAAGACCTCGGGTCGCTTCGAGAGAGCGTGGCGGACGGGGTGAGCGTGGGCGATTTCGACCCGAGGGACGCGTCTGCGGAGCAGAGCGACAGTGAAGAGGACGCAAAGTAGCTACCAGACACCTACCGTTAGGGTAGCTAGTGGGAACGAACGACCACCCAAGCAAGGGATGGAGGGATCTGAAGCTCTTCTCTATAGGTTCGAAGCTTCCGTAATGTTGCTTGCTGGGTATGGATACCGCGTCACGAGCGTGCGTGCTATGACCGCACTTCTTTCAGTGTGAAGACCTGTCTGTACGAGCGTGGAATGTCAAAGAGACCGGGCTCGAAGGCCGGCGAGAGCGTGATCTTCTGGAACGTGTACGCGATGCGCACGGTGAACATCATGGGCAGTTCAAAGCGGACGGGGAACCCGGGCGGGAGTTTCTGTAACAACAACCAACATGAGTGAGGACAACTACGCGGATGAGACGACTGACAGTCCCACACACACTTGCTGAACGCACCAGGCGGAAGAACTCTTCGAGGTTCTTCACGTGCTCGCCCGTGTGCGAGAGGAACTCGATCACGGGCAGAAAGTCCGCGAGTTGGAACGGGAAGCTGTCGGCCATGAGCACCTTCGCTTCGAACTCTTTCCCCAGCCGCCGCGTCTCGGGCAGCACCGTGAGACTCCGGAACGTATTGCGCTCGCCACTCGCAGGCGCCACGTCGTTCTCAACCGCGTGCTCGTTCGCTTCGTTGTCGTAACTAGCGTTCTTCTTGGGCTGGTCCTTCGACCGCTTGAAGAGTGACGCCATCTTGGACGCTTTCTTCTCGTCGTCTAGCGCCACTTGCGGACCCCGAAAGTAGTCGTGGAACGACGTCGTCGCGGTGAGCGGGTTCGGGATGTGGTCGAGGCGGAGGAACTGCTCGCACAGCTCCGCGTCCGTCGGTTCCGGGCCGTCGTCACGTTGTTTCTGCTCGTCGTCGCGTGGTTTCGTGTCGTCGTCTTCCGTCGTCGTCAGCAGTCGGTTCTCGGACGCTACCGTCGCACTCGTCGACTGAGGTGGGGGCCCAAGCGACGGACGCGTGTGGGTCACGTCGTACTGGATCTTGACGCCACCCACGTCGAGCGAGAAGCTCTTCTGTGTGTTGAGCCACATGAGCACGAAGCTCCCGTTCTGCTCCACTGCGAATGTCCCTGCGATCGCAATGTTCTTCACGCCGTCCGTCTGGCACACGGGGAGCTTCTGGTCGTCGTGAAAGTACGTCGCGGTGAAGCTGAACTCGCGGCTCTTGGCCGTAAAGTTCCAGCCGATCGTGTCACCCGCGCACACGTCCAAGTGCATCTCGACTTTCTTGCCTTTCGCCAGGCGCAAGAGCGTCTGCGTCGGCTCGTCCACTCGCTTGCTCTTGTCGTTTCGGTTGTTCTTGTCGCCTGCGGCTGTGCTCGTGCTGCTGCGACGGCGCGCGTCGGTTATGTCGACACTCGCTGTCATCTTCCGCTCCCGCTCGAGCTCTTCGAGGTCGTCGTCGCTGTCAAAGTTCGTGTTGCGCATGCTCTTGTCTTTCGCCGCCTTGGGTCGCGTCGGGTCGCTGCTGCTCGCGGACTTGGCCGCGTGGATCGACAAGTGGCTCACAAAATGCTGGATCTCTTTCAACGGCGCGTCGCTCGCAGCCGCGTCCGTGAGCTTCCGGTCCGGCTTCACGACTGGACGGAACTGGGCCGAGACGGCAAAGTTCTCCATCTTGTACTTGGTGCCTGTCCAGGGACAGAACCGGCGGCTGCTGCGTTTCGTAGACGACGACGACGTCTCTGCCTTCTTCTTCGTTGCCTTCTTCAGCTTCTTACTCAGCGACGCCGCCGTCACGTCCTTGCGCTTCCGGAACGTCATCGTCGAGCTGTCGAGTGTCGACGCTGACAGCGGCGTCGTGAGGAGCATTTGGAGCCCCAAGTCCACGCTCGTGGCAGTCGACCGCTTGAGCATGGACGTGACGTCGTAGAACGTCTCGCTCTCCCGGTCCAACACGACTGCGTGGCCTGGCCGTTCGCTCTGTCGGCCCATGAAGAGGTGCGACATTTGGCCGCGCTTCCACTTGACGCCGTCGAGGCCTTTGAGCGCCGAGTCGACGCGCAGATGGGAGCCGCGTTTCCAGATCCGGATCGAGTCGGACGGGAGGATCTTGGACACCATGGGGACCCACGAGTGCGCTTCCAAGAAGATCTCGGCTTCAAAGTCCGGCAGGCGCTCGAGGGCGACGAAGAACGCTTCTTGGCGCGCGTGGAGGTGGCTCCAAAGCTGCTTCTCGCCTGGAAGGGGAGTCAGTCGAACACAGTGTGTGTGAGAGAGGCGGCAGTCTAGAGACTTAGGATGGTACGGGACGACCAACCAACCGACCGACCTCGGAGGAACAAGTGGGCGAGCAGAAACTCGTCGTCGCACAGCGTCGCGTCGTGTACGCAGCTCCAGCCGTCGAGGCTCCGAGACGTGACGCCCGCATCGTGCGCCTGTGACTCACGCACACCCCAAGCCCCCCTCGTGAGTATATCACTAGCTTCCTCGCCTCCGTCAAGCACGGTGACGACAGCGACGCACCAGCAGGAGCTGCACGATCGCACGCTGGGCCGGCTGGACGAGGCGCACAGCGAGGTGCAGCGCCGAGTTGCCACGCGCGTCTTTGGCTTCCAGAACGCGCTCGAGCGCTGAGCGTTTGCTGTCGTCTGCGTCGTCGTCTTCAGCGTCAGTCGTAGAGACCAGTTGACTGCTGCCGTTGCTGCTGGAACCGGTGGAGGCAGCACGGGCTTCCTCTAGAATCGCTCGCACGCGGGTAAGGTCTCCGGCCCACACGGCGGCGTGGAGCGGCGGGACGTCGAGCATCGCTGTCGTCGTCGTCCGTGCCGCAATGATGCCAGAGTCGTCCATCGTGGTTGTGACCTGATGTGGCTACTGAATCAGACTACTTCCGATAGAATGTAAGCTTGGCTCAGGTATCAATTCTAGCTTACGTGGTTCGGTAAAACTGAACTGATAAAATGGTGTACCAGATGTGGGACAATGAAATATCCAATAGGGAAGAAACCAAGTGAAGGTTGCGGTTCCCGCCAAAATACACACTCGCACACACCAGCACGCACAACCATCGCTAGACAATGAGCCGCGAGGAGCTCGCGCTCGAGACGCAGCTGCTGCTGCAGGAGGTCTCGCTGGTCACGCAGCGGCACCAAACAGAGGCGATCGTGGACCAAGCCGGCGCCTCGTCCGTCCCTGTGTCGGAATACGAAGCAGCCAAGGCGGCTCTCGTCGACAAGCTCCGGCGCAAGAAGGAGACGAAGCGCCAGCAGATGCAGCAGGTGAATCAGCGACGCTTTGGCGTCGGCGCACTGCCACCGCAACCGAGCGCCATCGTGACGCACGCTGTCGACGCGCCGGCGTCCGAGAAAGAGCCGCCTCAGCTGCTCTCTCCGTCGGCCCGCAAGCTCAAGATCAGCCCCCTGAAGCAGCGCAGTATGATGAAGCTGCCGGTGGCTGCGAGCGCTGGCGCCGCCTCTCGCAAGCAGAAAGACATGCTCTCGAAGCTCCGGACGCAGGCGATTGAGCAAGGTACGCATCCAGGCTTCGGTTTCTTTCGTCCTCTCTCTTCCAGTAGGACTGACTGAAGAGAGGCCGCCTTGTATTGGACTATGGGTGTAGGTTCGCAGGAGATGGCCAAGCTCTTTGGGTACGCGTCGTACGAGGAGCAACTGAAGCACTTGAACAAGATTGAGAAGCACAAGATCCTTCAGCACGAGCTCTTGGAGCAGGCGAAGGACGCAGCTGACGACGTCCCGATGGTCGAGGACGAAGAGGAGATAGAGATGGAGGAGATGGAGGAGGACAGCAGAGACGCTGGGAGGGGGCAGCCAGAGAGTGAGTTTACAGCAGCCAACGAACAGCCAGTGGACGAAAGGGACGAGGCGATGGCCACGAGTGGCCAACCAAACGCGCCAGTGAGCCCCTATACTGTCGTGGCTGAGAGTGCGGACCTTCAGCCAGTGGCTCTAGTGCCGTCAGCGTCGGCTCCTAAGAACAAGTCATCGTCTCCAGTCGGGCGAAGGCGGACAACGCAGCGCATCGCAGTGGACAATGACGACGAGGACGACGGGAACGACGCCGACAGCGAACAGGACGGCAAAGAAGACGCCGACGCAGAGAACGACGAGGACGACGACAGCTTCAACACGAGTCCAAACAGAGCTGGAGATAAGTCGCCAGCGCCGCCGAAGGACCGAGCGGCCGCCTACCGCCGGCTGCTGCAAGAAGAAGCCCGGCAGACGAAGCTCCGGAAGCGCCTGAAGCAGCGTGGGGACTTTGTCGAGGCCGAGGCCGAGGAAGACGAAGAAGAGGACGTGCTCAAGATCGGCGGCCTGGGCGACTTTGGCTTTGGCGTCCCGCAGGCCAAGACGCAGGAGTCGAAAGAGGCCGAGGAGGAGCGCAAGGCCCTCGAGCTGCGGGAAGACGACCTCGACGGCATTGTCGACGACCTCTCGGACGACGAGCGCGAGCAGGCGAAAGACCTCGAAGAGCTCTTCCGGAAAGAGCTCGAGGACCAGGACCGGCACCAGGTCAAGGAAGTGATGCGGAACGTGAAGGAGGGCTTTGGCCGCAACCGCCGCGCGTTCTCGTCCAGCGTGAACGGCGCTGAAGCCCGCGGTCGGTTCAACTTGGACGAGCTCGTGGCGGCGGACGGGAAGCTCGAGGCGGCTCGCTTGGGGTTGCTCGAGTCGGACGAAGAGCTCAGTGACTCGGAGAAGGCGACGAGAGCGACACGGTCCAAGGCCAAGAAGAAGGCGAAGGCGAACGACGACGATGACGAGGAGGACGACGAGGAGAATGAGGAGGAGGAGAATGAGGAAGAAGACGAAGAAGCCGAGATGGAGCGCATGCTCCGCGAGCGGTTCACGAACCAGCCCAAGATCTACATCACGTCGTCCGAGTCGGAGGACGACGACGACGACGCGGCCCGGGACGCGCTCAAGAACGCCGCTGGCGCAGCCGACAACGACGCCGAGTCGGACGACGAGCGGGAGCGGCAGCAGATGAAGCTCTTCTCGGAGCGCGCGCGCGTGAATCGCCGCATGCAGCGCATGAAAGAGATGCAGCGACAGGTGGCGGAGGACGCCGGGGTGGCTGCGTCCGCCCAGAGCCACGGAGCGGTCGTGTCGAACCTGCTGCTGGAGGAAGACGAAGACACGCAAGAGGTGCGTTGGGAGCTTGGCGGGCAGTAGGTGGATGTAGGGACGGAACTGACAGGAGATGAGTGTTCTGTCTCTCCAGCTCATGAAGCTGCTGAACCGGAACGACAAGGCGGCGACAGCCACGAGCGCCGCCGTCAGTGCGACTGCGTCTGGCGCCGCTGCTGGAGGGACCCGACGGACTGGCGTGCGGCCGCGCATGGGCTTTGGCATCGCAGCGTCCTCGCGGTCGTCGTCGTCCTTCAGCCGCGTGGCCAAGAACGTGACAATGTTCAACGCCAACTCGGTTCGTCGCAGCGTCTGTGTAGAGTAGGACAGTGACTGGTAGTGATTGGGTCCTAGAGGTCGTGGCGCTCACCGTCCTGTTGCGTGTGGTCGCAGAACGCGTCGGCTTCCAAAGGCTTCGTCTTCACGTCGTCCTTCAGCTCGAACCGAGCCGACGGGGGCGACGAGGACGCTGCGGCGCCAGACGACAGCACGCCGCTGCCCACCGACTCGGCAAAGAGCAGGAGCGGGAAGCGCAGCTTGGCGAAAGGGTCAGGGACAGGGATCCGTCGAGAGCCACCGGTGGCAAAGAAGCCGCGCAAGAGCGACTTCCTCTCTGTGCTCTCGTCCTTCCAGCGCGTCACACAGACGACAGCCAGCGCCAGCAGCAGCAGCCAGCCTCTGTAGCGAGTGAACCCTGTCGAGGCATTCATTTACTTACTGCACACAACACCTTACTTTCTTCCCTATTGGCCCACTCTGGAATGTACTTCACTCACTGTCCATATCACATTTTAACTACCGGGGGTCGTGAGTGATGGTGCCTCGATCGGCTTCTCGTGCTCCTGCTGAATGAGCTCCTCCTGCATGGCGCGCCAGTGCGAGAGCCGCAGCCGTTGGCTCGGAGAGCGCGGGAGACGGCGAGGACGCGTCTCGTCTGTGGTCTCTGATCCATAGTGCGCTTAGTGAGTCACTTGCTCTCTGTGCCTCTCTCACACACTCTCTCAAACGTACCGAACTGCTGTCGAATGCCAGTGAGCAGCAGGACCATGACACCGACTACCTGGACGGCCGCGAGCAGCAGCTGGCTCGAGCCAAAGTGGGCGCCAGTTGTCTCGGGGACCATCACGTCGGGCGCCAGTGGGAGGCTCGGCGTCGGCGTCAAGAGTTCACAGACTGGCGTCGCCCTCGCCGCCCAAGCCAATGGCTCGCACGCTGAGAGGCAGACGCAGCCGCTGGCTCCGAAGCAGAACAAGGAGCCTTCCGTGTCACTACCGACAGACGACGCGTTCTGCGAGTAGCACGTGGCGCACGCCGCGTCCGACGTGGCGCAGTACGTCGCGTTCGCTGACGGGAGGACCGCGAGGGCGCTCCACGTCAGGTTCGCAGGGACGCTGGTGCTGCGATTGACGCCCATGTCGTCCAGGACGGCAGCGAACGTTTCCGTGGACACACACATACCAGTGGCGGTGAGCACGCAGCCCTGTGTAGAGAGGAGAGAGAGAGAGATTGGTGTGAGGCTCGCTTCTCTTGGCTTGAACCAACCACTCTGGGAACAAAGAGTGAGAGGAGGAAGGAGCACGCACACCACGCTCCTCGCGCTCCGCCGCGACGTTGAGGCAGTCAAAGCACGACCGGCGGCGGCGACAGCGCGCGCCGTCCTCGATGCCGTAGAACGCACACAAATCGTCGCTCATCGTGGTCTGCTTCGCTTATGCGGGAACCCACTTCACTCGCGGTGGGTGGTTGAAGGCTCCAGAGAAGCGCACATCCCGCCCCCCCCGCCCATCCATCGTTTGAGCCTTTCAATCTGTTGTTTGAAAAGCTCAAAAAGTGTGGCCTTCAGCTGATACAAGTACCGGACTTGTATTGACAGGCGAGTGGACAAGTGCACTCGAATCGACTGGTTGCCGGGTTGACTCGATCCGATGCCGACCAAGAGGGAAAGGCGACGCTGCACCCCAAGCAAAAGGCTATGATCGGGCGTGCATTGCTGACACCAACCTACCAGGACAGTCCGAATTCGATGATGTAGACACCAACCTACGAGTACAGTACCTGTCCGAATCCGAGAGTGACGAGCATGGAGATTGACGACAGCCGCACGAACGACTTCGCGTTCGAGGCGATGGCGCCGTGTTCTCCTTGAGGATACGGCTCCTCAATTCGAGTTCGTAGCGAGATGAAAAGCTTGCGCAAGGCGACGCTATCGCTGGTGTCCGCGAGCGCATCTCCACATCACAGCAAGAGCGCGTCCTACAGCCAGTACATGCAGTACGCCAGTGCAGACTCGTGTGATACTACAAGAGATCTCGTTGCCAATCCTTGAAAGCTCGATCCGACCACACGTTCTCTCCAACTTTGAGGGCTCATCCATGCCTTCCAAGCTTGTGGCGAGCGAGTCCGTCTGTGAGGCAGTTAGCTGAGCACTTTCTCGCGTGTCCGCGTCTCGTGCTGCAACGGCGTGATCGACCACGTTGTGCGCTCTCAACGAGTGTACTCACTCACTACAGCAAGAGCCCCATAACTCGCACGTCGGACGAGTGCTCACTCCGTTCACCATGACCGCCACGACCCTGTTCTTCGCCGTCTCCGTCGCCTTCAGCAGCCTCCGTCCGCTAACCTCGGCCTCACTCAACGGACCCGAACCCACGTCTGCTGCCGAACTGGCACCGTGCGAGGCGCTGCGTGCTGTCTACGAAGCGAAGAACGTCTCCAGCCTGACTCCAAGCACTACGGCGCCAACCGCGTCCACATCTCCTCCAGACGTGAGACTGCCGTCTACGACCCACCACCAGGGGGTAGTCCCACCAGCAACCAGAGCGAGTGGCGCACCGTCAGCGTTCAAGAGCGCAGCAGCTGCAGCGACGATAGTGGTGATCGTGGCACTCGTGTAGGTCATCAGCAACTGTATGGTGCAAGCACAGAGCCACCGAAAGCCCATCGTGAACTTGTTCTTCTATCAACCACCGTCTGTCTGGTTACTCACTGCCTTCTTCTTCTACCTCTTGTGTTTGCCCCCACTTGACCACGTACTACTGTAGTACTACTGCACACACGCTTACGTTGTGATAAATACACGCTACTGCTCACTGCTTCACGTCCATCTCCAACGCGGGTGGCGCCACGGCGTCTCCAGCCTCTCCGAGTGCTAGCGACGCCTCGTTCTGCCGCTCCGAAGCTCTCGTCGGCCGCGTCCAGTCGACGTCGGGAGTGGTGACCGTGTCTACTGCCTCCAGCAACGGGACTTCCGGCTCGGGGTACTGCTGGAGCTCCTCGGTGAACTGCATGTGCGCCGGCGTGTCGAGGTGGAGGTACATGCGCGGGTGCTTCTCGCGGTTCATCTGCGCCTCTCGCCCCGCCCGCCAGCCGCTGAGCCGCAGCCGGTTCGACGGCGACGTGATCGCACGCACGTTGTTGTACGGCCCCTCGGCGACTGCGCGGTTGCGGTCGCGCAGGCGAGCGAACGCGCGTCGGCGGTAGAGCACCGTGGCGAGCACGAGCATCTGGAGCCCCATGAAGATGGGGAAGTACGCGCGGTAGCTCTCGACCTCGGCGGCCACTGCCTCTTGCGGCGCGAACGGGTCGTTCGGACAGCTCTCAGGCACCGTCTCGTTCCAGTGCGCGTACTCGCACGCGACGAGGCACACGCAGCCGTTCGTGCCGACGCAGAACTGCCGCACCTCTTCGTCTGACGCGCCGGCCCGCGCGAGTGCGGCGGCCGTGGCGTTCAGCCGCGCACCGGCGTTGCGGTCTGCGATCTGCCGGCAGCGGGTGCACGCAGCGTCGGCCAGTGCGCAGTAGCTAGTGTTGGTCGACGGGAAGTAGTTGTGGAACGCCGTCGAAGCAGCGGCTGGACCAGACACGTCACGCCGGAAGTCGGCGAGTGGGTCGTACCAGCTGATTGTGCGGCAGAAGCCTTGTGGTGTGAGCACACAGCGCTGCCCGCCGCTTACGGGCGTGTTGAGGCAGTCGAAGCACGAGCGCGCGCGCCGACATGGCTGCGACGGCGCAAGGCGGTAGAACGAGCACGAGTCGCCACTCACGTTGCGCTCCACGTCCCCGACGATGAGGTGCGTCGAGACCGCAGCGTCGCTGCCGCTGCCACTGCTGCTTATGCTGCCGCCGTTCAGCGGTTCTGCCGTCGTCGCCATGCGTTGGATGCGGTCGGGTGCTGATGGATGAGTCGAGATCACAGTGCTCGCCCGCTGCTTGTGCCAGCCAAGCGCTTCCGACGCAATCGAGTGTGTTCTGCTGGTCACTCAAGTCAACAAATGCAACGGATGTTCTGACTCGAATTGGAATCAGAGGTGATTCGGTCTGATACAATGTACTAGTACTCGCTGACAACCAAGATCGACAACTTCCGACCTTTTGGACGCGACTGGTGCACCTCTGAGAACAATCAATCAGCGAGACCGAATGCACACAACGTACTCGCGAGCAAGAATGAGTACGTAAGGATCATGATCGCGGTCGTTGGGGCACTTGGAAAGACTGAGCCTTCGCTTTGAGCGTGCGAGCCCGGTGCCGACACCTTGTACAGCTCGAGACTGTTGCGAAGACAGGTATGGCCTCGAGCAGTGTCACCTGTCGATGGGCGTTGCGGAGCCGTTGACTCACTGAGTGTGCAGCGACGGCGTGAATGGGCAGCAGCAGCAAGTACAGTCGAATGGAGCAGGCCAAAACAGTTTAGGGTTTCCAGTTTTTCAAGGATAAAATCCTAAATAATCCAAAAATAATTGAACTAAATTATTTAGTTTGTACGGAGAATTTTTTTCGTCAATTACTGCAAAATGCGGATACTAGTATTGTACAGTAATACTGGTACATTATATGGTACTGTACCGGTTACTACCGGTATCCGGTAAATTCAGCAGTAAATGCTTGATCACAGTTTCTGGCAAATTATCCATTGGCATGTGTTTCATGAGAGAAGCCGGTTCTTTTACGAAAAACAAGTCACTTTTGTGCGTTTTGATGGTGCCAGATGGATTCACAGGAGGCTTTGTCCATCCACTATGTATTCGCTGCACACTTCTTGCTCCACGTTGACAACCATGACGCTCGTGCACGCGCTACTGTTACTGGCGATGACGGTGCTCGCCGCGCCTGCGACCGCGCACGATGACTACCTGCCTCTCGTACAGCCCGAGGTGATCGAGTCGCCGTGTGTGCAGCGCTGGAGCCAAATGGCCGCGCACTTCGACGCAAACAGCGCCGCTCGCGGGCGTCCGCTGTCGTTCGAGAACGAGCCGAGCTCGCTGCTCGTGAACCTCACGGTGCGCTTGGAGCGCTTCGAGAGCCGCTACGTGGGCTTCAACACGCGCACGTACAATGGTCGCGTGCCGGCGCCGACCATCAAAGTCTGCCCGGGCGACCACCTCACCCTCCACCTCGTCAACGCGCTTGAGGACGGCACCGCGAACGCCACGAACGTGCACGTCCACGGACTCCACGTGTCGCCCCGCGGGCTCTCGGACAACGTGCTGCGCAGCGTCGCACCAGGAGACGAGCGCGTGTACGAGTACGATATCCGCGCCGACCACCCGTCTGGGACGTTCTGGTACCATCCGCACTCGCACGGGATCGTGAACACGCAGATCTCGGGGCTCATGGCCGGAGCGCTCGTGGTCGTGGACCGTCCGGGCGCGTTTCCGAAAGAGCTCGCGCAGATGGACGACCTCGTGCTCATTCTGCAAGCGATTTGTGTTGAGAACTGCCACACGACGTTCGACTCGATTGTGAACGCGCTCACGAACCAGTACGACACGAGCATGCCGAGTCATCACATGGAGAGCATGGACATGGAGGGCATGGACATGGACGAGAGCGGCGACGACAGCGACAGCGACAGCGACAGCGACGAGGAAGACGCGACCAAGGACGACAACTTCCCCGTCGACTTGCGCGTCGACCGCAACTCGCCGCTCAACGACACGTCGCTGCTGCACGCGTACGTGAACGGCCAGTACCTCCCTGAAGTGCACATGAAGCCGGGTGAGTTCAAGCGCCTGCGGTACGTGAACGCGATCGCGAACAACGTCGCGGAGCTCGTGGCGCCACACTGCGACATGTACGTGCTCGCGATGGACGGGATCTACTGGCCAGTGCCCAAGAAACGCGACGTCGTGGTGCTCCCGCCCGGCGGCCGCGCAGACGTCGCAGTCATGTGTGCGAGCGCCGGGACGTTCTTCATGGAGACCGAGTCGAGTCCGAAGCGGAACCACCTGCTCGGGAAGATGAACCAGCACCGTGTAGCGTCGCAGCGGATCGTGTCGCTCCGTGTCCTGGGCGACGAGCGCTTGGCCATGCGCGTCCCGAGTGCGCTCCCGAACCCGCCCGAGTACATGACGAGTGACGTCGCGGCGTCGGCGACGACGCCCATGGGCCGGTACAACTTTGAGTTCTCAGTCTGGATGGACGCGCACCAGGCGATGAAGTACGGCGTGAACCAGCAGCCGTTCGACCACGCGGGTGGCGCCAACTACTCGATGCATGTGGACGAGCTCCAGGAGTGGGAGCTCTCAGTGAGAAACTACGGCGCGCACGACAAGTGCGACGAGACGCCGCTGCTCGAACTCGAGCGCCGGAAAGACATTACGTTTGCGAACGAGAACCATCTGCTGAAGAGCGAGTCAGCGAGCCAGACGGTCGACGACGCGAAGGATCTCAAGCACGCGTGCCACACGATGAACCACCCGTTCCACATCCACGCGTCCCACTTTCAAGTCACGCGGCGGGATGCGGCCACCGACCCCGACGGCGTCCTCTTTAACGTCGGCGAGTGGCGCGACACGCTTCCGCTCTTCAAGTCCCCCGTGCAGATCCGCTTCACGCCACGCGACCACATGGTCGGACGCGTCATGGTTCACTGCCACATTGCGTCGCACTCGGACGGCGGCATGGCGCAGCTCGTTGACGTGCTTCCAGCGAGACAGCGGTGACACCCATCTATCCATAATACCCCGGTCACAGACAGGAGCAGAGCCATAAATGTTACTTTAGAGTTGCGTCTTGTTACTTTTTGAAAAGCGTTCGTGTCATGACAAACGATGGATACAGACCACCATTGACAACCAAAGTGATGAAATCAACTGACTATTTGTATTCACAATGTGCATGGCATTCATTCCCTCCCTCAATCACCTTGGGCGTCCTCCTCCTCCTTTATCTACTCTTTCGCTTGAGTAGACAGTATGGACGTCCCGTACTCCTGCACTTAGTACACTTCGAGCACGTACCGGCCCTCCTCGCGCATGCGCTCAATGTACGCGTTCGCGTGCTTGCGGTCGAGGCCGCCGACCGTCGCGAACGACGAGATGAGCGCTTCGCGCACGTCCGCAGCCGGCCACGTGGGGCCGCAGAGGTAAAAGTGGCCGTTCTTGTTCAGCAGCAGGTCCGCCAAGATCTCCTTGTCTTCGTTGATCTTGTCCTGGATGTACACCTTGTGCGGCTGGTCGCGCGAGAACGCACAACGCAGGTACGTCACGAGCCCCTCACGCTCGTATTGGTCCAGCTCGTCGCCATACAGGTACTCTTGCTTCTTCGAGCGCGAGCCAAAGTAGAGCGCGATCGGGCCGACAGCGACGCCGCGGGCCTTGAGGAACGCGCGCTCCTGGATGAACGCGCGGAACGGCGCCATGCCGGTGCCGAGCCCAGCCATGATGATCGGGTCCATCGGGTTCACTGGGAGCTTCATCACGGACGTGCACACGTGCACAGAGAGGAGCTGGCCCGGCCGGACAGCGCGCAGAAAGTGCGTCGCCTGGCCGACACGGTACTTGCCGCTCGGCGTCGTCCAGTCGTTCACGACGACGAGCAGGTGGACGCTCGTCGGATTCATCTTCATGCTCGACGCGATCGAGTAGTGGCGCGGCTTGATGCGCGGCACGATCGTGAGCAGCTGTGCGAGGCTCGGCCGCGCCGACTGGAACTCCTCGAGCAGCTCCGCGAACGTCGTGGTCTCTTCCACACGCCGCTTGTACTCGTCCTTGCCCTCCTCCGCGTCGAGCAGGAGCGTGAGCGTCGCCTTCTCTTTGTCGTCCGTCGCGAGCTCCAGCAGCGCCTGGTAGAACTTCTTGGACGGCCGCCCAAAGATGTCGAGCACGTGCGAGAAGAGCTGGAAGTACGTGAGCGTCTCCTCTGACGGCCCCGTCGCTGCACCGGAAGCGTGCTTGCCCTTGGCCACGACTGGGAGCGTCACGAGTGCGTCCGGGTCCACGTTGTACCCGCGCAGGAACGTCACGACCTCCTTCTCGTCGTTGTGTGCAAACACTGCGAGCGCTTCGCCAATCGCGTACGAGATCGGCGAGTCGCCAATGTCCATCTCGACGTGGAACACGTTCCGGTCGTAGTCCGACGGCGTAAGCCGCTCCCACTTGGTCACCTTCACGAGGCCCTCGACGTGCTCGCGCGTGTGCTGGTGCGCACCAAACGCGTCTGGGAACGTGAACTTCCACGCCGTCTTCGTGTCCGCCGACACGGTCGGACGCGACCGCTTCGCCACCTTAGCAGAGGCGACTGAGTGGGCGACTTTGCTTGGCTGCAGCGCTGCAAGCGACGCCAATGGCAGCATTTCACTCGCATCAGCCTCCTCGTCCACCGACCCAGACACGGACACGGCCGCGTTCTTCCAGTCCTCTACTGGGTACGACAGTGTCGCGACGTCGCCCCAGACCGCCGCAACGAACGACTTGAGCGTCGCGTGGTGCTCTAGAGCGAACCGGCTCTGCAGCAACGCCAGCACGACACGTTCACTGTACAGACCCGACGCCCGGAGGAAGGCGACCTGCACGCCCACAGACGCCACGGCGTCGTCTTCCACGCGGGTCTGGAGCTCCGCGAGGTCCACGCACAGCAGCTTCACGGCCTTGGCCGCGACCGCCGCCTTGAACGCTGGCGACTCGTCAATGTCGTCGACCGTCTTCCAGTCCGTGAGCACGAGCAGACTGCCGCCGTGCTTGACGCTTGCGATAATGTCGTAGGCCTGGAGCAGCGACGGCTGCGTCACAATGTTCACGTCCGCTTCGTCGATCGCCTGCTGGAGACCGGCGCTGCGGCCGTTGAGCGCCACGCGCACTTCGAGCGTCGACACTGGGCGTTGGCCGCCGGCGACCGCGACGCTGTGGTTCACGAGCGCGTTCACTTGCGTCGACGGGTTCTTGTTCAGCAACTCGAGAGTCGTCGCGAACGACGCGAGCAGCGACGCCCCTCGCTGGTCGTCCGCCTCCTGCGCGTCAAAGCCCCAGAAGAGGAACTGCTTCGAGTACGCGTCGGCGCCCTCGAGCTCAAAGCCGTCGCCGTAGACCACGTCCAAGTGCGGGAACGCCGTCGCGGTCTCGAGCGCCGCTTCGTACAGCGCCTCTGACTTGGCGACCACGAACGACCGGCGCGTCACAGACGAGCGCACGTGGTGGAGCACACTGCGGGCCATGCCGGCGGTGAAGCCAGAGCCACGGAACGCGCCACCGTAGATGCCCGTGACGACCACCGGCGTCTCTCCAGTCGTAGTAGGAGCCCAGTGCGGCGAGAGAAAAAAGACCTGGACGTTCTGCGAGAGCAGCCCCCGCTGCAGGGTGAACGCGCCAGTCGAAAGGTTCTCGAGCACCGCCACGCGCTTCACGGTCGCGGGCATCGCAGCTGCGAAGAGCGCGTGCGACCACGGCAGCAAAAGCCGCACTTGGAGCACGCCCACTTTGCGGCCAATCATGCGCTCGTACGCCACGGCCTCCTCCACCGCCGCAGCTGCTTCGCCCATGACCACGATGACGTACTCGGCGTCCGGCGCACCCGTGTACTCGTACACCTTGTACTGTTTCTGGAGGACGTGGAAGAGGTCGTCCATGACGCCCTGGACCTGCTCGACGACGCCAGCGCCAGCTGCGTCAGTGAATGTGGCCGACTCGATCGCAGTCACCTGCTGCAGCGCCGCTGGACTCAGGACGCTGATCTTCGCGAGCTCACGGGCGACGCGCGAGCCGTCGTAGAAGTGGACGAGGAGCTTCTTGAGACGGAGCGCTGCGACGTGCGCCACGACAGCGAGGTCATGGCACTCTTGCGGGTTGCTCGAGTTCAGCAGGAGCGCGCCCGAGTGCTGGAGCGCGTACACCGCTTCGTACGAGCCGCCGACTGCGAGGTCCTGGCGAATCGCCTCGCACGCGACGTGGAACACAGCGCTGGCGCCGCTCTGCGCGATCTGGAAGAGGCTCGGGAGGAAGAGTGGGAGCGCCTGCGACGGCACGAGCGCTGATGCGCTGGTGCCCACTGCGAGCGCTCCACGCACAGCAGTCGCAGCCCCTGGACGGATCTCAAGCGTCACGATACGCGCACGGAGCTCCTTAGCGTTGGTCTCATGCGTCTGGCTCTCGTCTGCCAGCAGCGGGTACGCAAATACGCTCTCGCTCACGTTCCCAGCGACGCGCAGCACCGCGTCGGCCGCAGATGTGAACGCCTCCTGGCGCGCAAACTGGCGGTGGACGCTCCAGAGCGACGTGGCGCTGGCGAGGAGGCTGTCGGACTGCAGCGGCTTCTTGAGCTGCGGCTGCTCGTGGTGGTGACTCGCAGCGCCGACAGCGAAGCTTACGCCTTCCGACTGACGGTCCGGCTGCTGCATTGAAGGTGGTTGAGTGGCTTCAAAGACGACGACGATGGCACGCGGAGGTGCTTGTGGGGACGACGGCGGAACGCGATCTGGGGAGCGTCAGTGCATCGGTGGTGGTGGCTTCGCGCGCCGCCAGAGGATTCGTGCGTGCGGCAAAGAGTGCGTGGTGACCCGCATGGTGTCCGATCGCATATTGGATCGATTCCAGCCCAATCAAATGCAGGCGTGGAGGCGCATCACGAGAGCCAATCATACAATTGCCAAGTGAAGAGGACGCTTGGCTTTTACTAAAATGCGGCGAGGGACACAATGTCCGGTGGGAGTCTTGTATACCGCAAAACATTTGTTGTTTCCGACAGCCATGTTCACAACAATTGCAAAAAAACTTTCCAATGTGATGTTGTTACTCAAAGCACTTCCAAAATGAAAATCAAATGCGGCTAGAGAAACTGTGTTCTCGGCTGTTCTCCGCTACGTCACGTGTGTCATTGCCTACTCAGTGCCGCAGGTGTCCCAGTCGGCGGAAGCAGCCAGCGATGGAGAAGCTAACAAAAAGTAGAGCGCACTCCGAGCTCATTAGCTGCTCGCGCTCAGGTACTTGTCGAGCGCACCGGCTACTCCATATTGGCGGTCTTGATGGCAATGTGTCTGCTTGAATTCGCGTGGCAGCCACCTGGTCATCAAGACCGCAACGAATATCGTCGGCCGTACGTCGCTGGTTGATGTTTAGTTCACCCCGTCACTCACGCGCTCGTCATGGTGCAGCAGTATTGCGACAGGACCTACAGTAGCTGAGCAGGTTAGAGTGCTGCGGGTGGCTCGGGAGGCACCCGTTGAGTGAAAGCAGTCGGAAATGACAAGTGTTGCAATCATTTAATGTGAATTATAATTGTTCACTTTTTGTTTGTATGTCGGGTACAAATCGGCGTCGGATATGACAAATGTTTTGCGGTACTGCCTTGGGGGTGCATACCGGTAGCTGCGGCCGCACCGGTACAACCGGTAGAACTGGTACAACCGGTAGAACTGGTACAACGGGTAGAACTGGTAATACCGGTACAACCGGTCTGCTTAACGGTTGCGCCGCCACTGGCAGAGCCCCGCTGCCGCCACCGCTGCGAAAAAAATCGCCAAGGCCTGCCACGGCCCGCAGCGGCGGCAGCACACCACTGAACACAGACATGTGAAGCGGAGGGATGGTCGGTGGCGCGTCCATGACGAGGGGCGGTGGCTCGGGTGGTCGCGCTGGTGGAGGCGCTGGTGAGGAGCGGTGGCTCGCAGGTGAAGCAAACCAACACCGCTTGTGCATGAACTTGCATTCAAACACTCCCGAACACGTACTCCTCTTGCTCGTGGCTCTGCTTCACCCACGCTGCACGCGGTTCTTGCTCTTCACTCGCGCCATCAAAGTTGTCCCCCTCCCGCGCTGCCGCACGCGTTCTGCTGTGTCGATGTCGCCGCCTACACTTGCATTGGCTGATTGTCGCTGAAGCTGGTAGCACTGCTACCGGTCTCACGATCAAGAAGCAGCCGAAGTAGCTCGAACCGTCGGACTCTGAGTCCGTAAGCGCTGAGATCGGTCGACACGTTCTTGTCGATGTGATGCCAGAACTTCCAACACACGAACACGCCGCAGCTGAACGAGTCGAACTGGATGGGTGCGTTGAGGGCAATCACCGCGTACGTCGTCAGCACATCGCGCGCGAGTTGCCAGTTCAGCAAGTCGAGCGTCTTCAGGTAGTTCTTGTCGTTCAGCGAGTCGTAGAACAGAATAGATCTGCTCGTCGCGTCCACCACGATGCAACACCAGTGCTGGTTGCCAAAGTTGACGGCGACCAGCACCGTCTCCACCCCATCCTCCCGCAAAGACGCGACGACACGTGCGACGACACGTGCGACGACATCGTCAGGAACGGTCTGGTTCTTTGAGACACGAGTACCGTGCGTCTTGACGACCACCGTCCCTCCGACGCGCTCAGATGCGTGTAGCTGGCGTAGACGCTCGCATACAGCCATGATCACGGCGCTGTTGAGCCACAGAGGTGGTCGGACGCGGTACAGCATTCCCAAGGTGTAGTCGTCGACGAATCCTGGTAGGATCCTGGACGGATACATGGACAAAACCTGGTCCGAGATCGCGCGCACACTCGCCTGGAGCTCAGCAGGAACAGCAGCTGCCACCTCTGTCAGCAACCATTTGCTCAGAGCAATCCCTTCTCTGCACTCGTCCCCCAAGTCGGAGATCCTGCTCATCCCCATTATCTGCTCGCGGGAGAACTGCCCGACCCCAAGAATCGTGACAACCTCAGTGCGAGATCTCGTGTCCTGGTTGGGCAGCGATGGCTGGCTCTGGCTCGAATGCTGACCGCGTCCTCGCGCAAGTTGGCGACAGGGGACTTCACGACACAGTTCGCTAGGAGACGCTTGGGAAGGAGATAGAATACCTCCTTGTTGAGCACGGGGCTGAGGAGGTTCATGTACCGCGCCTTCTTCTTGTCGTGATCTGCAAATTTCACTGGGAAGCTCTCGACCCGTCTCTACGCCTCGGTCAGCGCAGGCATTTTGGAGTCGAGTGAGCTGATCACGTTGAGAAGCGTGACCGCACCGAGATTCTGCCGAGCAGCGACGGACGCGTTAAAACGAGCGCGATCTTGTTTCTCGGCGCTCTCTTGAACCTTGCGGTCGAGCTGGGGACGACCTGACTTTTTCGCTTTCGGGTTGAGCGCAATCGGGAGGCGAAAGTCCACTTCGAAGTCATCCGAGTCTGACACCTTCTCCTCTGTAGCACGACCAATGGTAGGCTGCTTTGTAGCAACGCCAACAGCAGTCGCACCTCGGAAGCCGGAGCTGGCGGGTCAAGGATCGGTACAAGATTCGTCCATGATCAGTCCGGGATTCGCGTCCACCTCTTGCTGGCTTGACGCAATCTGCTCATCCGTATCGCCCCGGAGTACAGCACCACTCTCCGCAGCATCCTCTGTCTCGTCTACTTCCTGTGGCAGCTGGGATCGGGCGGTCACCGTGTCTGGGCGCTCGATCACTACGTCGCGCGCACCCATCATCGCGGCATCGCCGACGTCCTCGGCGTACAAGCTGTGTACTTGAGACGGCTGCGTCCACGGCTGGTCGTGGTCGTCTGACATCGGCTCGTCACCGTCGTCCACGCGCACACGCTTTCGTTTGCGGACGTTGCGCCACTGGTTTATGACGAAAGCAAGGTACTTCTTGAACTCCTCGTCGTCCTCGATGTCAGCAAGCTCGGAAGAGATGGGGCGCGTGGCTCGTAGCGCTTGGTGGTACTTCTCTGCCGACGTCCACGATGTCGTCCTTGCACTCGTCTCCGCTTGCGTCTGGTTGTAGCGCACCGGTCGCATCGCAATGAGATCTTTGACCACTCGCACCCATCCGAGCAAACACACGATCAAATCCTGGATTAATCCTGAACGAATCCTGGTCGGATCCTGAACCAATCCTGGACAATCACAACACTCGCAAGTACCTTGCGTCGATTCGAGCGAGCGGGATCGTCGGCGCCTGGCTCGTGTGCTTGCGGTACGCCATCGCGTGCCTGCACGGAAGCTTCATCGAGGCTGAGTGAGCGCAGTCACACGTCCAGTCGAGTGTGGTGACTGTGTGCACTGCATGCGAGCCGGAGACCCGCACGACCTTGTTCTCGTCGTCCATATCGTACTGGTACGAGTCGCTCTTGAGCACAGCCGCGGCATACTCCAGCTCAATCTGCTCTGCGACAAAGTGCGTCGTGAAGCGAAGAATGGCGCTCATCTCCTTGTCATAGTTTCTGTTCGCATGGCGATCGATGCGCAGGCGGCGGTAGGCGTACTCGTTCTCCCTGCGGCGCGCTGTCGCAATGATCGTCCCCACGCACTTCGCCATACTGGATGACCCGCTCGCCCCGTCCTTAAACTTCCCAAAGAAGTTCTCGAGGCGATTGTTGGTATGGTTCTTGAAATGCGGCAGCTTTGCGCGTGTGTACATGACCCACATGGCTTGGCACGTGTGCCAGTTTTTCTCCATGTAGTTGTATAACGACACAAGTCAAGTCGAACGCACATCTGCCGGAGCTCATCCCGGTTGGTGTCGTACTCCGCAGCCGAGCTGGCGTACACCAGGTTGTGTACCAGGTGGTCCACCGCTGCGTGATCGTCCGACGACAACTTCCCGTGCTCCGGCATTGTTGGGGCGAGCTTCAAGTACTTGAGCACATGGAAGTTGCAGATCAAAATCTGCGACTCCGGAAAGTGCCGCTGCAAGATACGGATCTCTTGCAAGTCCTTGTCGACCACGATCACGCGTAGCAGTTTGAACTGGTCGGGGTGAGTACGCTTGAAGTGCTCGAGCGCCTGCTCCATGTGCCAGTCGCCGTTGGATTCGATCAGGCTCTGCTGCACCACTTGCCCTTCGCCGTACTCGTTCATCACCATGAATGTGCACAACTGGTAGTTGTACCTGTGCACGCAAGAGAAATCCTGGTGAGTCCTGGACAATACATGGACAAACCCTGGACAAATCCTGTACATACCGGTTCGTTTGTGCGTACAGTCTACTTGTAGCAGCTTGGAGAACCGCGAGAACATTTCGCGCATGTGCCTCGTCGTGATCGATATCACGCCGCTTTCACCCGCATCCGTCTCGTCGACGGTTACGACAGCACCTTCGTTCTCACGCACGAAGTCCGCGAAGGCTGCTGCTGTGGCGTCGTCGTCGTCCTTCGCTGCGACACTTTAGCGGTGCAGGTTCACCAAGTTGTCAACGTCGTGCTTGATGACGTTCGCCTTGCGCTGTAGCAGGTAGTCGTATATCTTGGCCCGCGGCGTGCCAGTCGCGATCATGGTGTCGACTGGAGCTTGCGTCTCGTCGTCCTTGATGCCACGAGTCGAAGGGTACGTGCTTAAAGTCTCCTTGTTGATCTCGTGGTTATGCTGAAGACACATACAGTGTCTCACGAACAGCCGCCAAGAGTCGCCATCCCTTCCGAGTTGCACGACAAACCTGAACGGGCACTCCGAGTACCGCAGGCGCCGTCTCGGTCGCTTCTGGGTCCCTCGCTCCTTCGACCGCCATCCGTGAGCGCAGATGTAGGTCCTTTGATAGGTTTCCCACTCCTCAGGCACGAGGTCGACAGCGTCGCCACGAAGCGCAACCTTCGCCTTCAAAAGCCGCTTGTTGTGCTGCGCACAGCTCATGACTTCGCGCACTCGAATGACTTGGTTTGTAGAGGCGGAGTACTCGGGAAGGTACTGAATCCAGTCTGCCCAGCTCTCGCGCATGAGCTCCCGCTGCGCCACTCGGATGTTGGTCTTTAAAACCTGGACTGGATCCTGGCGAGTCCTGGACTTGATCCTGGACGAATCACTCGCGTCGCCGCTTTCGCTCATCTCCTCCTCTTCACTTTGTGCGTCGTCGTCCGGCCGGCTCGACGGAGATGCTTCGCGCTTCTTCGTAGACCGCACAGCCGGTGCGCGAGCCGCCATATCCGTCCTCGCCATGACGACGCTCTCTTCGGCGTTTGCTCGATGCTGCGACTTCACGGCGCGCGTGACGTGCATCTTGGCCGGAGGCGGTGCCTTCTCCTCTTCTTCGTCGTCAAGAGCAGCCAAGCCAAGCTGCGGAGCCGATCGAACCAGCAGTCGCGAGCTCCGCCTCAGGGTCGTCGCTGATTGAGCGTCGTTACCGGCATCATTTTCAGCCGTTCGTGGTGTTCTTGCGGTGCGAGGTGAGCATCTTGTCGGTTCTGCAGCCGGGTTGAGCCGGGGCGAACGCCGTGGGGTTGTCGGTTGGCTCTTGGTCTTCGATTCGATGACACTCTCGTCATTTGCACCGCAGCCCTCGTCCACGGACTCTTTGTCTGCTCCAACGCTCTCTTCGGCACCACTACTGGCTTGCACGAGTTCTGCTGAGTCCTGAGCGTTACGTTTTTCCGCGGGGGCACTGTCCGCGGTATCACCAACACCCATTCCGATGTTCTGCAATCGTTCCCACACAAACACACCAGTTAGCGGTGATTCATTTGTCGAGAATCGAGATGGATGAACAGGATTTGTCCAGGATTACACATGCAACCTCGCCAGACGAAGCACTCTCACGCATGCACAAGCTTGCGAATCTCACCAGTTGACAGCTGACTCGTTTTCCACAGCTTGCGTGTGCTTGGGGTTTGATGTCACACTTGAACGGCTAACAAACACCAATACACACATTCAAACGCGTTAGAATCTGTCAGCCCTCAGCACACTCTCCATCTCATTCGTGGTGCGCCTGCTTGAATGTGTGACTCCCACTGGCGCTCTTGTCGCTTCGAAGTGGCTCGAACTGCTTGTAACACACCATCAACATACACGAACACACACACGGTCCCAAATGTGTCAGCACACGCACTTCTCGCACCCTGTGACGCGATATAACCGCATCTGTTCGCCTGCGCAGCGAATGCTAACGCTTCTGCCAGTTTAGAGTTGCTCGGCGTGCTTCTGGCGCTCCAACTGCTCCCAAATCGCCATCAGAACGCACACCAACACCGCGGAGACAGTCTGCGCTCTCCTCGCCGCCTAATACGCCTCATAGACGCACTCGTTTGCCTGCGCTCCTCCTGCGTGCGCTTCAGCTGCTTCTGCGCTGTTCTGAGCCGTTCCACGCTCGTCCAAGAGACTTTGCGAGTGGTAAACTGCTCCCAAGGTGCCAAAACACATCAACGAATAATCCGTGCGACGTCAGCCAACTGTGAGATGCCTTGGCACGCCTCTGCGACCTGGCGTGCTGCTCAAGAGACGTCTTGGACCCGTACCAGCGTGCCTGCGGTTGCGCCACGTGTCCGCTTCCCCCCGTTTTGATTTGGAAAATGTGTGCTTGATATGCAAACGCACACCAGCCACTCACACGCCGGGTTTTTTTCTTTCGCTCCCGTAAGGTTGAGGGGAGTTTGGGGCGGGGAAGGTATTTTTCCTTACTTCGAGTATGAAACCAACCTATCAAGAGATGTTTTGAACCTCTCTTGAGCTGCTAAGTATGAGCAAAAAATGAGCAAAAAATGAGTGAGAGAAACTCTCACTCATTTTTTGCTTAAACCTGATTTCGGTATGCACGTTTTGCTCATTAAATGAGCGAGAGGAACTCTCACTCATTACAAGAGACTCTCACTCATTACAAAAAGGGTTTGCTTCTTTTTAAAAATTGTTTATTTTATATATGGCTACCTAATTGACTACCGTGGAGTTAATAAAAACATGGGCCATTACTGTAACCCGGCAATCGACGCCTGTCGTCACGGACACATTCATTCTCGGAGATCTCTCGCGCTCCCCCTCGAACGCCCTCTGCCTGCCATGGACCTCGCGACGACGCGGCTGCACACGCTGCTGGCTGCAGCTGCCGCGAGCGCGCCTCGACGCGTCTCCCCGCTCTTGACTTCATCTCAATCAGCGGAATTTGCCAATTTGCAACAGCAGCAACTGAAGACCAAAGTTGGCGATCCAACCGTGCAGCCATCGCAGTCATCGCCACCATGGACAAGAACGCACTCTTTCACTCCTCGTCAGCATATAAGAGCCTACTACTCGATGTGTTTGATGATGCGTGCTGGGTTCCCCACCACGACGCACCGCGGCGGGACATCCTTTGTCACGACAGCCCCTGCGCCAATGACCGCGCAGTCGCCGATCGTGACGCCTGGGAGCACGATCGCACCGCCGCCGATCCACACGTCCTCGCCAATCATAATAGGCTTGCCGAGCTCCACGCCGCTGCTGCGCACGACCGGGTCGAGCGGGTGCGTGGCGGTGTAGAGCTGCACGTTCGGCGCCAGCATCGTCCGTGCGCCAATGCGGATCTCGCACACGTCCAGCAACACGCAGTTGAAGTTCATGTAGACGCCATCGGCGAGGAAAATGTTGTACCCGTAGTCGCAGCGGAAGAGCGGCTCAATGTACACGCCCTTGCCGAGCGAGCCCAGGAGCTCGCCGAGCGTGGCTGTCGCGTCCTCGCTGCCTGGCGCCTGCGCGTTGAACTTGGCGACGAGCGTCCGGGCGTGCAGACGCTCGTTCACGAGCTGCGGGTCGGCAGAGACGTAGAGCTCGCCCTTGATCATCTTTTGCTTCTCAGTCTCGGCCATGGCTCTGTGCGGCTCGGATTGGTATGACGGGAAGCGCGCAAATTGGTGAATGAGAGCGATGTGATGGCGGAGGTGGTCTCGAAGCCACCAGCGTGTGGCCTCGGCAGCTCATCCGTCCACAGATTAGCACTTGTACTAGTAAGCACTGTTTACGACCGAGACACCCCGATTGCTTGTCATCGGGGTGTCTCGGTCGTAAACAGTGGCAGCGGCACAGCTGAAGCACGTTGAAGTTGCCGGAGTGGTGTCACGAGCGAAAATTTGGACACTTTGCGTTCCACCCATTCACCATCGAGATCGTTGGCAGAAGCTGCCTTGCGGTCAAGAAAGCCAGCGCCGACATTGTCCAGCTACATGCTGCTGGTGTCCGTGCAGCGGCCGCTCGGCCCCGTGGCCCTCGACGACCAACGCGTAGTCGGGGTGGTGGATCCCGTCGGCCACCTCCTGTAGCCGCTGGCTCCACGCACACGAAGCGACGCGCAGTTAGTGAGAGTGATCCAACAGCCCAACTACAGTATCGCACCTACAGTACGCCCCCACCCACACACGCACATACGCACACTCGGCAGCAGCTGCAGCAGCGCCTCACGCTTCTCATTGGCCGCGCGCTCGAGGCGGATGAGGTGGCGGTACCGCTCGAAGCTTTGCACGCCATTGTCACGACCGAGGACCTCACCCGCCTCGAAACGCCCGTCCAAGAGCTCCGATCGGTCGTCCGCGTCGTCGCTTTCAAAGAGCTGCTCGGCGTCTGCCCACGTCGGGCACTTGCTCCGCTTCTCCTCCCTCTCGTCGTCCGCGTCCGCGTCGCTCTCGCTGTCCGAGAGACAGGGCACGTCGTCCGCTTCCACTGCCAGTGACGGGATGCCGCTCCAAGGACGCTGGGAGACGAACCAGACATCCTGGAACAACTCTTGGGCGTCCGACACGCTGGCTTCTTCTCCGTCCACGACTGGCGGCAGCGGACTCAGCAACGGCTGCGCACGCGGACGCTCCGTACGCGGCAAGTACACACGCAAGAGATTCAGATCTGAGTCTTTCAGTGCCGAGAGACTCCGCAGCCCCACACTCTGCCCCTGAACCGCCCCAAAGTGCGTCGGTGGCGCGCGAAAGACACGCTGGGGCCGTAGCACGAAGCTCGGATCTGTCTCCCGTGGGCTTTGGATGCGAACGAGAGGGCGGACGCTCGCACTCGGACGCAGGAAGACGTCTGGACGGGCCAGTTGCAGCAGCGACGGAGCTGTCGTGTCCCATTCTGGTGGAACTAACGCCACAGCGTCCTGATCCGCAACAAGAAGCTGCGGTCCGCCGCACTCGTCCGCAGCGCCAGTGCGTAGCCTCCGCTCGCTTTCCAGTGGGACGTACGTCGGGAGCGGCGGCAGCTCCAGTGGTTCGTGGCCGCTCAGCTGCGCTTCGTTCGGCTCTCGTAGTGGGAGGAACGTGAACGAGTCGAACGTGAGGCTCCCGATGTCCGCAGGCTGCGCCAGGAACTCGCGAGGCGTGTGCGTCTTCTCCTCCACGAGCGGGAAGCTCTCGAAGAAGAGGACCTGGGCATTGTGACCATCCTGTGCCTGTACGGACGGACTCGCAGGTCCTTTCAGTCCTGAGTCATTCCCACCGCCGCCTCCAAGACTCCGACGCTGCGAGTCACGCGCGACCCGTTCCTGCACTTGTGCTCGCGTGCGGGAGCTCCCGAGCCAGTGCGTGAGCTTCTCTAGACGCCGTTGGACGCGAATGCGCACGACGCACGTCGAAACAGCGCGGACGAACCGCTGCACGACGCGCTTCCGTCTCGCCCACAGGTCGTTCTTGTACGCCTTAAAGTCTGGCGTGTATGCAGCCACGTAGTGCGCCGGGAGCGCTCCGAGCGGCACGCCAGGCGCCTGCGAGTTAAACGCCTCAGTCGAGAAGCGACAGCGCTGCTTCTCGCGTTCTCGCTGCTCCAGAGCGCGTGCGTTGAGCTCACGCATTTGCTGCAGCCACTCGAGCTCTGGCGCAGTGAGAAGTGCGTCACCAAGACGGATCTTGTGGCTCTGGTACTCGAGTTCGCGCTCCATCTGCTCCGAGTCGCTCACTTCCTGCGTGAAGAAGAGCTCCTTGATCTGGCGGCTCACGTCCATGCGGTCAAGGAACGTCTCTTCTTCGCGCACGAGGACTGGGAACGTCAGCGCCAAGCGCTCGAGTGGATGCGAACTGGACGACGGCGACGTCACTGGGTCCACGTCTGCGTCACTAGACGCGTGGAGCGTCGCCTGTTGGTGTCGCTGTCGTTTGCGCAGCTCCCGACTCGCTTCGACCGCTTTCTTGAGGTCCTTGGGCTTGAGCTTCCCTGGCTGCTGTGTCAGGACAAAGTTCACGCTCGTCACGGTCGAGAGGTCTGCAGGGATCTCCAGCCCACTGCCCTTCCCGCTCACGTCCGTCGAGTCGTTGTTGCTGCTGTCAGTTGGGCTATGCTTCCGTTGTCTGCTGTTACGTGGCTCTCGTGATGGCGTCTTTGCTGGCGACTGCGCTGGCGTCTGTGCTCGCTTCTCCTCCGAATGAAGCGACGTCGTCTCTTTTACTTCGCTTCTTCCAGCTGCGGCTGAGACCGTGCGTAGCTCATCACTTGGAGACGACGACCCCACGAGCACGCACGTCATGGGCGAGAAGCCAAACTGCGAGACGTGGAGCACGACCTCGGCATTCGCAGTCGCGAACACGAGCGGGCGGAACTCGAACTCGAGCCGCGCTGAGCCGTTTGGTGGGATCACGCCCGTGAGCGGGAACACTGTGAACGACGGGTGCGCCTTTGCGAGCGTGAGCTCATACTCGAACTCAATCGGTACGGAGCACGTGAGGTCGAAGGAGCGGCGGCCGACGCCACCGCACGGCACGGCGCCAAAGTCCATCCGCGTCGGGAAGCGCACGTCGTTAAGTACGGGGTAGGCGTGGATCAGGACGACGCAGCTGCCGAGCAGCTTCGTGTCCGTGTTGGACGCGTACGCCACCTCCTCGGCGCGCACTTGGACGCAGTCGTAGTGGTAC
>JAASGD010000112.1:0-37254 GCA_023334115.1 Globisporangium megalacanthum
GTGGCATCAGGGAGTGCTGTGGCTATCGATATCAACACCCACGCGTGCCTCCTCTTTTGAAAGTAAAAAAAACTATGAACCTCCTCCTTTGAAAATAAATCTCCTCTTTTGAAATGTAATTTAAATTATCTCCACTTTTGCAAAACCCCAATTTTTTAAGATTCACCTCAGAAGTGGTCGAGCTAGGTTTTTTTCCTTTCCAGATTGACGGAAGGTGAAATTCGAAGATGTCAACCTTCGGCATGTGAAACTTCGTTCCAGGGGTGCCTGACGCGCAGCCTGCGGGTACGTCCCACGCAGCCACTGGAAGACTTCAAAGTGGCTTCCCTGAGCAGCTCCTATCGCACTTTCGGGTTGGGTTGGGTATATTGCGTTACTAGACAGAACTGCGATATCCATGCCGCCAGCTCCTGCTCCTACGGGCTTCGACTGGGGTGTGCGGGCTACTCCTGATTACTCTGTGTGGTGCATGGTACGGAGGAGGGTACCTATCGCACTTTCGTCCGTGAATCGGCTGAGCCCGTTCGCCTTTAGAAACACGAGCTTGGCCAAGTTCCCATCGCGCGCAGCTCGCTCCATCGCCACGTGCGTACACCCTTCCGTGCGGTGAGCGTGGAGCCACTCAAGCACGTCGAGCGAGTCGGTCTCATCCATCGCAGCTGCTGTGCAGCCTTCACGTCGGTTCTCGTGGAGCCACTTGACAACGTCAAGGTGGCCATTCTTCGCAGCGAGATCCATCGCTTCGTGCGTGCACCCGTCGGTCCGGTTCGCGTGCAGCCATTGGACAACGTCGAGGTGACCTTCGCCCGCCGCGTCGTCGATCGCCTCGTGCGCATACTCCACGTACTGCGGTCGGTTCGCGTGCAGGAACTGGACGACATCGAGTGAGCCAGCGCCTGCGGCCGCGACGATCGCGACTGCTGTGCAGCCTCCCGTCCGGTTCGCATGCAGCCACTGGTCGATCGCGAGGTGGCCTTTCGCGGCTGCCACGTCCATCGCATCCGTCGTGCAGCTGTCCGCGAAGTGTGCGTGCAGCCACTGGTCGACGTCCAAGTGGCCGTTCATCGCAGCCAAGTCCATCGCCCGTTCTGCGCTCTCTCCTGGCCGGTCCGCGAGCAGCCACTCGAGCACTTTAAGCTGGCCGCCAGCCGCAGCTTGGACGATCGGGTTTCGAGTACACATCGTGCGGGTAGTTGGCGTGAATCCACTCGAGAATGTGCACGTGGTTAGTAGCGGCTGCTTCGTTGATCCAGCCAGTGGAGCCGGTGGCAAACTGCCGCGGGTGGACCCACTGGACCACCGCCAAGTCGCCTTTCAGCACGCAGTAGTGCACCCGTGCGGTCTCAGGACCAGCGAACGGGTAGCCCTGGGCGTCGAGGTACTTGGCAACGTCGAAGCGTGCGTTTGAGATGGCGCGCGCCTACGCGTTGCGGCCACCCGGATTCGGGCATGGCTGTCGTTTTCGTCGCCACGGTCGTTTGCTTGAGCTCGAGCGCTTGTCTCTCGAGTCGCAATGCGGCGCAGCAGTCGTAGGTCTCCGGTCGCACACGCATGCTCGAGGGTCCATCGGTCGGGAGTGGCGCCGTCCAGGAAGTCGCTTACGAGCGCCGCGACGTTGTCACCCAGGTGAATACCTTCTCGTCCTTTTTGCCCAGCATCGCGAGTGGCGGTGAGTTGGCTGCGGCACACGACCACAGCGCTCGTGAGCGGCGCAAGAAGCAGGCGTTACGATCGATCAGTGATCGAGTCAAAAAGTCGTTACGATCGACTTGTGACCGAGTCAAAATCTCTTTTCACGAAGTAGAACAGGTACCACCTGAACGGGAACAGAAGCTCTCTATGATCCCATTCAGGAACAGAGTAACACACGCACGCTGATCAGCGCCTCAACCTCGTGGATGGCCAGACTCAAAGTGGAAGAACATGGCCCACGCGGTCGTCGCCTCGGCATCCATCGCGACGCCTCGCTCCATGACGCCCTGACGCGCAGCCTGCGGGTACGTCTCACGCAGCCACTGGAAGACTTCAAAGTGGCTTCCCTGAGCAGCTCCTATCGCACTTTCGTCCGTGAATCGGCTGAGCCCGTTCGCCTTTAGAAACACGAGCTTGGCCAAGTTCCCATCGCGCGCAGCTCGCTCCATCGCCACGTGCGTACACCCTTCCGTACGGTGTGTGTGCAGCCACTCGAGCACGTCGAGCGAGTCGGTCTCGTCCATCGCAGCTGCCGTGCAGCCTTCGCGTCGGTTCTCGTGGAGCCACTTGACAATGGCGAGGTGGCCGTTCTTCGCAGCGAGATCCATCGCCCAGGTTGTGCACCCTTCCGCCCGGTTCGCGTGCAGCCACAGGACAACGTCGAGGTGTCCACGAGCTGCTGCACCGTCCATCGCCGCCTCGGAACACCCCTCGGATCGGTTCACGCTCAGCCACTCCACGACGTCGAGGTGGCCGTTCGCTGCAGCTTCATCACTCGCTAGCGCCGTGCACCCTTCGGTTCGGTTCGCGTGTAGCCACTGCACAACCGCAAGGTGCCCACATTGCGCTGCAAGGTCCATCGCAGACGTCGTGCAGCCCTCGGACCGGTGCGCGTGCAGCCACTGCACAACGTTGAGGAATCCGTTCGCAGCCGCTAGATCCATCGCTGACGCAGTGCAGCCTTCGAGTCGGTTCGTGTGCAGCCACGCGACAATGTCGAGGCGCCCAGCTTCTGCGGCCGCGTTCATTGCGACCGTAGTACAGCCTTCTGTCCGATTCGCATGCAGCCACTCCAGGGTCGTCAAGTGGCCGTTCTCAGCCGCGAGATCCATCGCCAGACTCGTACAACCTTCTGTCCGGTTCGCATGCAGCCACTTGACGACGTCCAGGTGTCCGCCAGCCGCTGCTTGGGTCATGGCGCTGTCCGAGCACACGGCGCTCGGGAAGTTCTCGTGGATCCACTGGACGATGTGCAAGTGACCAGCTGCGGCTGCCTCGTCGATCCAACCGACACAGTCTGGCGCTGCTTGGCGAGCGAGCACCTGCTTGACACTCTCCAGACTGCCTTGCCTCGCGCAGAACCGAAGGCGCTGTCTCTGCGACTCGTCCAGCGAGTATCCGTGCTCGAGAAGAAACTTGGCGACTTCGAAGTGTCGAGGACCGATCTCGCTTGCCGAGACAGCTCGGCCGATGACAGTGCTTGGAAGCATCGGGGCCACACCATTGCGACATCGATGTTCGAACAGCCACTGCACGATCTCAGGGTGACCGCGCACGACAGCTGTGAGAAACAGGCGCGAGTGCTCGCGCATCGACAGCTTCAGACACGGGAAGATCCACTCCAGCACTTGGAGTCGCCCAAATCTCGCAGCGTTGGACGCGACCAGCAGACCGGATCGCACGCTCGGGTACGTCGCGCATAACCACTGGAGCACGCGCAGCTTGCCCAGTGCTGACGCGTCTGCGATCGCCTTCACTGGCACCACACTCGGACAGTACTCCAGACACACCCAGCGTGCGACGGCCACGTCGTCGTTGCGCACGGCCGCGACGAGTCCTTTTGCGGCCTCGAATGCGTGGTAGAATGGATCTACGAGCATTGAGCACCGTCTAGCACTCGTCGTCATCCTCATCCGACCGTGATCGTCATCATGGTCGTTTGCTTGAGCTAGAGCGATTGCCTCTCGAGTCGCAATGCGGCGCAGCAGTCGTAGGTCTCCGGTCGCACATGCACTCTCTAGGGTCCATCGATCCGGGGTGGCGCCGTCCAGGAAGTCGCTTACGAGCGCCGTGACGTTGTCGTCCAAGTGGATACCGTCTACTTGTCCGTTTCCGGCGTTACCAGTTACGGTAGAATGGCCGCGACACACGATCGCAGCGCTCGTGAGGAGGTGTTGGTTGTACGACATTCTGTGCCTGTACTGTACGGTATGTAGCTCTTCAGATTCCAGAGCTGTTTCGAGAGTGGGTTCTAAAAAATATTCGAACCTATGCATACTGAACTCAAGTCTGCTGAACTGCTTCTCGAGCATGAAAGCAAGTATTGTCGGTTCAGTGGAATGGGAGAGAGCGGAATGACTTGCTCGTCTCTTCCGCTTTCAAAAACTCGACTCTCCCGCCAAAAAATCTGTATTTTGTCAAAACTCTCCAAAAATTAGTACACATGGCTACACTCGCGACGTTTCGTGTCCACCACACACAATTGTCACTCCCGCCGCGATCCTCGCTGATCGCTGGATCAAAAGTCGTGGTGGAAGTGGTTCTCTTGCGACGGCGCACCGCTCGACTGGCCGCTTGACGTGCGCATGCGCGCTGGCAGTCGGCTCACGTCCTCGATTAGCCGGCGGGTCGCGTCGCTGCTGTCGCTCTCGCCGCTGTCGTCCGCGTACTGTGGCTGCGACTGCAGCTGGGCGGCTGTCGGCTTGCCGAGCCACTCGTACAAGAGCACGTCCGACGATGGTGGCGTCGACGATGGCAGCGACGCCACGTTGTCGTCGTACTCGCTGAGCGAGTCGCCCACGGACGGCGACGACGGCAGGTACGAGCGCAGCTTCGCGTCGTCGTCAATGTCGCCACTGGACAACAACGAGCGTCGCCGGCCACGACTGCGACTGCCAGTGGTCGAGAACGACGGCAGGTGCGGCAGAGCGAACTCGTCTTCCGACGACGAGATGGAATAGTCCGCGTCCCCGTCGTGCGCGACAAACTGCTCGTCTTCGTACGCGTCGTAATCGTCATCATCGTCATCCGAGTCCTCGTCCGACGCCGACTCTCCCGCAGCTTCTGGGTGCGCTGGTGCCAATCGCTCGAGGCTCAGCCGCTGAAACTTGTGCACGCTGTCTTCGTCGTACACAAACATCGCTGTCGCACCGGCGTTGGTGCTCTGTCGACCACTGCGAGGCGGCAGTCCCAGCACGACCTTGCCTGCAGCTGCACCCGCCGGCTTTTGCGGCGACGCCGACGACCGCCGCGTGTGCGCCGCCAGCGACGCTGCCGACAGCCGCGACGACGACGACGCGGACGAGGACGCGTCGTTGCTGTTCGCGTGGGCGCTCGAGAACGACTTGCGCCACGCAGGCGGCGCTGGCGTGAGCTCGCTCGACTCCATCACGCCACGCAGCGCCTGGACCATCTGCGACGTCGAGTGCGCCGCTGACGCTGACGACGACGCCGACGACGACGCCTTCCGAGCAGGCGACGAAGCCTCTGTAGCCATCACGACTGCATCTGCTGCTGACCGCTTTGTCTCGATGTACGACGAGCGCCGTGTACGGTTGTGCTGACTCTGTCGGCGCTGGTGGTCGTGGTTGTGCTGGTGTAGGTGCTGCTGACGTCGGGCGATCAGTTCTGGCTCGGGCTCCGAGTCGATGCTCAAGTCGCTCGAGCTCACGACGGACGCGGCCCGACGCGAGTCGTCGAGGCGCTGCTGCAGCTTCTCGATCTTCTGCGCCAAGCGGTGGATGCCGCGCGTGTTGTCAAGCTGCACGACGTGCTCCGAGCGGAGCTGCTGCTGGCGTGGCGGCTTCCCGTCCGAGCTCTGCTTCGACGAACTCGACGCAGCAGTCTGGTCCGAGAAGAGCGAGTCCTTGTGCGCTGGCGAGCGCCGGCTCCGGCCGCCACGACTGCTGTGGCTGCTGGTGTTGTCTGGGTGCCGCGCGTAGTACCGCGCGGTCTCTTCTTGCATCGCGACAGCGGCAGCAGCAGCGGCTGTCGTGGTCGCTCGGCCGCTTCTCGCGCTCCGCGTCCGACTCGCATGGCTCCCAGTGCCACGTGACGACGACTGCGACCGCGACGACCGCGACGACCGCGACGACGCCGAGAGCTGGTCGTCCGAGGACGAGAAGAAGAGGAAGTGGCGGTTGTTGTCGTGGCTAGTGCTGCTGCGATCGCCGCCACTGCTGCTGCTGTACCGATAGTAGTCCTCTGAGCCGCCTCCACCGCTGTCTGAGCGCCCGCCGACGCTGCTGCCGAGCGCAGCGAGCACTGCGTCGAACTCGGGGCTCGAAATGTCGAGCGTGTCGCGGATGCGGCGGATTGTATCGTACATGTCATCGTCTCCCGACAGCGACGCGGAATGATGGTCTGCGTCCGACACAGCGACGTTGATCGTCTCGCGGATCTGCTGCATGTGGTACGCGAGTTTACTTAACGCGTCGGTCTTTGCTGCTGCCGACAGCGACGGTCCGGGTCCCGCGTGTTGTCGTCCGCCAAAGCTCAAGTCGCTCGTGCGGAGCGTCGAGGGCTGCGGTCGACGCTCCCTGTCGTCCCTGTCGTCCGGGTCGTCACTGTCGTCGTCGATCTCTTCTTCCAGCAGCCGCGTCGGCCGCTGTCGCGTGCGGCCACCGCCGTCTCGCGGATTCTGTTGCAAATCGCGCAGGTACGCGTCCGTGCCGCCGTTCGACGACGTGCGCTCGGTGCTCGCTGCGGCACTCGCCGTGCCAGCCGCTGCAGCTGCGCCAGCGAGGCAGAGCGAGCAGACGCGGATGTGCGCCGCGTCAAAGAGCGGCTCTTCGAGCTCTCGGAGCGGCGCACAGGACGAGCACACGACTTCGCCGCACGTCTGACAGTGGTGCTTGCGGTGGAAGAGGAAGCTCCGGAGACAGACGGCGCAGGCTTTCCGGTCCGCGTTCGCGACCCACTCCCACGGCTCGAGGTACTGCAAGCGGCCCATACGCTGGCGCTCGAGCAGCCCTTTCACACGGTGGATCGCGGCGACGCTCTCGAGCAACACGTCTTCCATTGCGAGCCGGAGCGGCGCCGAGAGCGCGCCGTCAATCTCACACACCGACGTCACGTTGATAATGTTCGACTGGTGCGTGCGGGAGATGATGACGCCCGCGCGCGAGAGCGGCGCCCGTGTGAGTCCGTACGCGTCCAAGTGCGGCACTTCCCGGTCTGGCGACACGGCCTCTTGCACGATAAAGCCGAGCACAGACGAGCCGGCACGCGGCTTCTTCAAGCCCGCGTACTCGAGGAAGCAAAAGTCGAGGCCTTGCCAGCCTTTCGCAGCCGCCGCGTCCGCGAGGCCGTCGCTACTGCCGCTGCTGTGGCTGTGGCTGCTGGTGGTCGTGGCGTGACGGCGCTTGCTCTTGAGTGCGCACCACTTGATCGCCCGGTACGAGTACGCCGGTTTCTTTGCACCGCTCGCTGTCGGGAACGTGAGCAGCGTCTGCGCGTCGAGGAACGCGTCGCCGTGCAAGTACGCGAGTGTGCGGCGCAGGTCTTTCGTGCGGCTCCGTGCAAGCGCCGCGAGCACCTCTTCTGGCTGCGCGTCGACGAGCTGCACGCTGGCTTTCAGCAGCGTCGATGCGCGCGTCGCTTTGCTGTCCGGCCGCACGTCAACAAACGTCGCGCGCTGGCATTTGGCGCCGGCTGCGCTCGACGCGCGCTTAACGTCGGTCCATGTGTAGACGCAATCAGCGTCTTCGACGACGCGCGCGAGCTGCGCCACTCGCTCCTTCGCGAGCCGGCGGTACGCGAGGAGCTCGTCCACGCCCAACACGAGCTGTGGGAAGAAGCCCTGGTAGAGCGGGACGCTCAGCGGCTCCATCACGGCGTGTGTGGGAGTGCGAGTGAGTTGGTAATGCGTGTGTGTGTGTGTGCAGCTGTGTGGGGAATGGGCGAGTGAGCGAACGAGCAACTCGAGCAAGAAAGTGTTTTGGAGGTCGGCTGGACGACGATGGTGCGTTTGACTTGGTGTTTGTAAGGCCTCGAAGGGCGGAAGAAATCGAAGGCGTGGGAATCTCGCGGCTGCGCTGGCTCGGGCGAGTCCCGCAAGCTGCGTACGTACGTCGCATGGTAAAGAGAAACTCCAAAATTCCAAGAGCCAGCATCCGCTTATCCGCTTGGTCTCGCAAGCGCATACAAAATGACATGAGATGCGGTCCAACAAGCGGAGATCGGGCACGTGGGTGCGGTGCAAGCAGCGAAGCACGCACAGGTGCGACGGTGTCGTTGGTGGCGGCAAAATGCACCGAGGTGTCCTCACGGTTTCCGCGAAAGTGTTCAGCGCGGGTGAAAACGCTACGTGGCTCTCTCGCTTCTTTCATCGACGATTCGATTGCCAGCACGACTGGCATGTAAATAATGCCTTTGTTTCTAAGGCAAGCATGCGCTTTAGCGCTCCATGTGCTCCAGTCCGAGCTGAAAGCGTTGCTTGGAGGGTGCGTGTGCTGAGTGCGGGTACTACTCCAGACCTCGAGTTGACCTCGCTTGTTCGGAACTGGGTTCGCGTTGACCTTGTGTCATCGAACGGGTTCGAACAAGCTCCTGTCTCTTGTGAACTCTTGCGCATGCGTGCGCAGGCGATGACGAGTCGTTCGTGGCGACTCGGAAGCGAGCAAGAGCGAGAGCGAGAGAGAGGAGGTGAGAGGGAGAGAGACTCGTGTCTGTGTTGTTCATTCCGGTTTCGAAATGTATCCAGGACAACTTTGACAAATTACGAAGAGCTACATAACGACACTGGAAACCATGAGATAGCATAGTGACGCAACCGCCGCACCATGCTATTTCATTCCTGTAAAGGCCGTAGTGATGAAAGACAGGTAATCTCGAGTGCTTCACTTCTCCGCTCTCAACCACACAAACGCCCAAAAGCTCGACACCAAAGCAGCGAGTGGAGTCATGGTGGTGAGACTGCGCCTCGCGCGCTGGGGACGCAAGGACCTGCCGTTCTACCGCATCGTGGCCGCGGACGCGCGTGCGCCTCGTGACGGCAAGCACCTGGAAATTGTGCGTCAGCTCTTGATTGACTGGGCGGTGTCTGCAGAGTACGCGTGTGTGCGCACACTAACGACCGTCCTCCACTCCGATCTCTCTCTCTCTCTCTCTGCGTGTATGTCTGTCTGTGTGTATCTGAATGGGATCACTAATCAGCTCGGCACGTTCAACCCGATCGCGGCCGCAGACGGCGTGAAGGAGCTGCGCGTGAACAGCGAGCGGGTGCGGTATTGGGTCTCGGTCGGCGCGCAGCCGTCGGACCGCGTGAGCCACCTGCTCGGCATCGCCAACATTCTGCCCATGCCACCGACGCGCCAGTACGGCCAGAAGAGCATCCCAAAGAAGGACCGCGAGGTGAAGAAGAAGTGAGCAGGTAGAGAGAGAGAGGAGAGAGAACACGATGGAGTTCATCCGCGTGGCAGTAGAGACAGAAAGACACGACAGACCACTTCCACCACCACCCACGCCCACTCCCAATCCTCAATACACACCCACAGTCAACCAGTCGACGCAACAGTAGACGATTCGACGCGTTAGGACGTACAGGATGCACCGACGTGCGTCTATTAGTTCCGAGAGCACACTTGCCTGAGTACACCAGGGAATGACTGGCTCCTCCCGCCGGTCCTACTTTTGCTTCTTGGGGCCCCGTCGGTTCTTCGCAGGGCCCGAGCCGCCGCCCTTGAGCATGTTGCCGCCCTTCTTGACCTGCTGGTTGAACGTCGCGGTCTGCTCTTCGAGCCAGCGCCGGATCTCGCGCTGCTTCTCGCGTTTCGCGTCGAGACGCACCGTCTCCTCCGTCTCTTTCGCGCGTGCGAGGAACTCGCCGTCGCGACGAAGCTCCCGCGCGGCGCCTTTCCGCGCTCGCTTGACCTGTCGCTGGAGCTGCTTGAGCTTTGCCCGGTCCCGGTCCGCGCCCTTGTCCTTCCGGAGCGTGTACGCTTCGTCAAACTTGGGCGTGAACGTCGGCAGCACGGCCGGCGCAAAGCTCTGGAGCCGCAGCGGCGTCCGTGCGGCCCAGCACTGCTCGAGCTGCGCGGCGACGAGTGCAATGGTCGCGTTCACTTCGGTGCTGCGGACGCCGTCGAAGACCGCGCGCGAGAGCTCGTGGAGCTGGAGGTACACGGGGTACAGCAGCTCGTCGAACGACGCGAGGTGCGCGTACTGGGCACTCGCGAGCCGCACGACACTGAGGACGCCGTGCAGAATCGCAGGGCCAGACGCGGACGACGCAGCAGCGAGCGGCAGTCGCGGCAGCGTCAACGAATCGTTGGTGCTGTTGTCGGCGACCCAGGCCAGCAGGTCCTCCCGAAGAGCGTGCGTCGGCTCGCTGGAACTCACGAACGCTCGCAGGAGCTTCCGGACGCACACGAGCACTTCGGGCGTGAAGCGCTGCTTGTCTTTCGTAATCTGGAGCGCGAGCGTGCACGCAAAGAGCGCCGAGACAGCGTCCTGCCGCGTCTCGAGTGCACCGAGCACGAGGCTCTCGCCAAGCAGCGTCTCGAGCGGCGACAGCACGTTGTGGCGCAAGTCCGACGTTGGGAAGATCTGCGTGAGCGCGCGGAAGAGCAGCAGCTCCGCGAGCTCCGGCCACTTGGACCGGGCCTTGTTCGAGTGCAGACGCTTGAAGAGGTTGATCAGCAGCTCGCGCACGACGACACCGGCAGTGTCGCTCAGCTGCTGCGCGAGCGTGTACATGTGCTTGGCGAGTGCGTCCAGCTGTGTCCCCATACATAAGCATCCATACAAACAGACATCGTCACGTCAGCAGTCAGTTGGACCCACTCAAGTCCAGTATAGGGCTGTCGTTGTCGGCGTCACGTCACACGTACGTCGTCACGGTGGATCGCGTAGTGCGCTGCCCACTTGAGGAACTGGCGGACGAGGATGGCAAAGAAGCTCTTCATGCGGCCCTGGTTCTCGGCGCTCAGCCGTGGCGAGTAGTACGTGATTACGCGCTCCACAATGAGCGCACGGTTCGCTGCGGACCCCTTCGCGTGCTGCTTGAAGAGCGCAGTGAGGTCGTCGGGACTCTCGGGGCACGGGAATACGAACGGCAGCTCATCTGCCGCTTCCTGGCGCCGGCGCTGCTTGTCCTCGGCACTGTCGTCGTCGTCATCGTCGCTGTCGGCCTTCTCTGCTGTCTCGGACTCGTCGTCGTCGTTCCCATCGTCGTCGTTCTCGTCGTCGTCGCCCGACTCGGCTTCCGAGTCGTCGTCTTCCTCCTCCTCCTCTTCGTCGTCGTTGTCGTTGTCGTCCTCAATGTACCCACCCTCTTCGTCCTCATTGTCGTCGTCATTGTCGTCCGTCTCGTTCATCTCAGCGCCGCTGAAGCGCGGATCCAGCGCGTAGTCGCTCGAGAGGTCGTCGTCGGTCGGCGGCATGAGGATGAGCTGCGGCGTCTTGTCCTTCTTCCCGCTCTTCTTCTTCTTCTTGCCGCGCTTCTTGCCGCCACTGTCGCTGTCTTCGCTGTCGTCGTCGTCGTCGCCTGCCATGCGCGCGACGCGCTTCTTCTCGAGCTCTGCGAGGCGGTCGCGCTCTCGCTGCGCGGCCTCTTCAGGCGACAGCCGGCGCTCAGTCGCCTTCGCCTTTGCTTCGAACGCGAACTCGCGCGTGAGCTTGTCAAACTCGTCCAGCGGTCCCTTGTCCGGCAGCTCCTTGCCGTTCGTGCGCGTCGGACGGAACTCGAGGAGCGCACGGATGTCGTTGAAGCCGTCATCCAGGTTCTCGGTCGACTCGTCCTGCGCGGACTTGTTCTTCTGTCGCTCCGCCTTGTACATCTTGGACTTGAGCATCACCTCTTGCATGATCTCCTTGTGGCTCTTCTTGCCGTCGGTTGTCGCAGCAGTACTGTCGTTGGAAACACCGCCACCAAAGTGCAGCTTGTTGACAATCTCACGGTCCATCTCGCGGCTGTGGTCGTCGTCGACGTCGTCGTCCGGCTCGAGCGCACCGTCGTCGTTCAGTCGGTCGTAGTCGTCGATGCGCGCGCCATGGTGCGTGAGGAAGAGATCGTCGCCGTCGCCATCGCCGTCGTCGTCCGATTCGTGCAGCGCGAACGCGCTAGCGTTGCGCATCTTGCGCTTGCGCTCGGTCTGGAACCGCGCCATCATCTTGTCCTCGAGCGACATGCTCGCGTCCTGCTCGCCGAGCCGCCGGTCGCGGAATGCATTCGCCTTGTGGCGCGCCTGAAACTGCGCGCCGAGCGTCTTGTGGCGCTTGGCTTCTGCGGCCGCGCGCGCCTCGGCGACGTTTCGGCCCTGGCCCTTGACGCGCCGCCCAATCACCTCGAACTTGCTCCGTGTGTTGCCCCGGACGTCGAACGGGTTGCGGCCGCTGGCGGACGACGCGCCTTTTGCACCTTTTGCGCCACTGGTGGTGGTTGTCGTGGCTCTGCCTTTGCTCTTGCCGCCACCTGCGACCTTCTTGCCGCCGCCCTTCCTCATAAACACCATGGTTGTCGGCTAGAGAGGAGAGACGAGAGACCCACGAGCGCAAGAGTTTGACTGGCGTCGCTTTGTGTGTCATTTGCCTGGAATGCACAGCCAGTCAAAACAATATGCTCATTTTAGTAATATGTGCTGTCGAAAAAAACGAAAATTGAAACCCAAAAATGTCAATAATAAGAAATTGCACCTCGCACTTGCCGAAAAGCGAGCAAACCGGAAAAGCGCTGCTCACGTGACGCCACGCGAGGGACTGTGTGTATACACGCATCTCCACGCCTCCACTCCACCCTCGAACAGCACAGCATGAGCGACCACGCGCCGCTGGACGAGGACGATCTGCGCCTGTCGCTTCTGGACGACGACCTGCGCGCGCTCGAGGCGCTGGACGCAGGCGTCGACTTGGCAGACGCTGGCTGCCGCCCGAGCGCCCTCCTCGACCGCCGCATGGAGGACGAGTTCGGCGGCGCGTTCTTCTCCTCGTGCCTACGCGCCTCCGAGCTGCTCAGCAGCGACAGCGACGCGGCAGCCGACTGCGCACTGCTCGACAGCGGCGGCGCGACCGCGTTTGTCGACATGGAACAGATGCTCTTGAGCGAGTCGGAGGCGTTCTTGAGCGCGCACTTTGGCGGTGACGCGACGATGGACGAGATGCTGCGTCGGCTGGACGGGGAGGACGCTCGTGCGGCCGGGTCCGAGGTCCAGGGACTACGCGCTGAGCTCACAGCGCAGCACTTTCGACACACGTTGGCAACCAGCGACACGTACGAGCGGCTCGTGCTACTGAAACAGGCGATTGCAGCGGGGTCTGCGTCCGCGATCTTCAATATGCCGCCACGGTACTTTGAAAGCGCAGCGAGCTCCCCGCAGAAACGCCGTGTGCACCGCCGGACGTTTGGCGAGCGGCAACACACGTTCGCGTTCAGTGGCGCGACCGCTTCGGTTAAGTACGAAAACAGTGATGTCGTCCCACTGTCGGACGCGTGTGTCGTCGCAACGCCACGAGACGAGCGCGTCTGTAAGGACGAACCAGTTGGGATCGCAGCTGCTGCTCCAGTATCAGCTGTTGCTGTGGTCGCAGACCCAGTGGCGCTGGACCAGGACGTCGAGATGGAGCAAGAGGACGACGACGCAGACGACGATGAGCTCTTCCGTGCGTTCACACCCGTGCCAGCGCCGTCGTTCGCAGGCTTTCGGAGCATCACAGACGACTGTCGGCTCGAGACTGACGACGCTTCACTGCGCACGCCACTGCGCTCCACACTGTCGCAGGAGCCAGCGCAACAGCCAGCGCAACAGCGGACGCCATTGCCGTTGCCGCACCAGACGCTTGCCAGTCGCTCCATGTCGCCCGCCGATGCGTTCGACAAGGTCGCGGGGCTCGTCCAGGTCGCGCGTGACTCACCAGGACGGCTCGGCCAGTTTGAGTGGCGCATTGGCGACCCCCAAGCAGCAGCACACATCGCCACATCGCAGCGGACGCCAGCGACAATGACGGGCTTGAAGAAGCGCCGCCCGACGCTTGCAGCGCAGCTTGGAAGCGCCGACACAACGGACGACTGGGAAGAGAAGGCGGAGAGCGTCTGTGAGACGGCAGCGCCGCTCCCACCACGGTACTTTCGGGGCGGAACGAGCTCTCCGCAGAAGCGGCGAGCGCACTCGACGACATTTGGCTCGTTCGCGCGCTCTTTCTCGTTCACTGGCTCGGCCCCAAGCGACTCGTAGGCACAAGAGAGAGAGAGGAAGAGAAGCGAATGGGGGGTGGCGTTTGCTGGTTGGTTAGTTTGCCTGTGGAAGTGCGAGAGGCTCACGAGGAGGTTGGGAGAGGACGCCCGAGAGCCACAGCGCGCATGTATACTTACGTCAAGACGAAAACTCACCCACACGCACAGACGTCTTGCGAGTCAAGCTCTTGATACTGAAGCAAGGGCTCAGCTGGTCGTTACTGCGAGGTCTGTCACTATGTGCGGCGCTTCGAAACTGGGACGCGAGTCGCTTTGCTCAAGAGCGACGTGGGTGTCTGTCGATGGCAGACGAAGCGGGCGACGTCATTGGCGTCGCGGAAGTGTTTCTGCGGCCACTGCGCTTCCTGTGCGTCACGTACTTGGATACAATACTTCCTTCCACTGTCGCCACTCATTGGCACCACCATTCGTGTCGCCAGGTTCGACGTTGAGAGCGACATCGCAGTGACGCCTCCTCCTCATGTGGACGCACCGCCCGTCGCACTTGGTCGCGTCCACGTGCACCTGATCGTGTCGCTCCATCCGCCGCTGATTGAGCGCCACCAGCCTGATGGGTTCCTCCGTGCGACGGGTGAGTTTGACGACGTTGCGGACGAGAAGGAGGACGAGAGCGACGCGGACCGCTTCGGAGACGCGGCACGTGGACGCGGCGACAAGAAGGGCGCTGATTGTACTACAAGTAGTAATGACGACGAGCAGCTCCACAGCTGGGAAGGGTCGTTCGTGTGGCTTCTCGTGCGGCTCCAGCACTCGTCCCCAGCACCGCCACACGACCAACTGCGTCGTGCTTGTGTCCAGTACCAGCTCACAACTGCGACTGAGCGCTACCTCTTGCCGCTTGAGCACACAAACGTACGACTAACGCGTGCGTGGTGGAGGACTCCAACGAGTCGCATGCTTCTCACGCGCACTCCGCCTTGTTTTAGGTCGTGAAGCTTCTCGTCACGGACGAGTTGCTTGAGCAGATCGATTGTGGCACACTCGTGTTCACATTTGTGTCCCCAGAAGTGCCGCTGCCGCTGGAAGTTGCTGCCAGGTTCGTACTGTACCTACTCGCTCTCGAAGTCATAACGCCACCACCACCACGCTGACGCCAGTGGCACTGGATCTCGCAGACTACCGCCACCGACTGAGCTGTCCGCTCCAACAGCAGAAGCGAAAAATGCCGACCTGAACGACGCGCGCTTAACGGCTGCAAAAGCGCTGGAAGCACACGCTGCCGCCGCTCTCGCGGCCTCACAGGAAGCAGCCGCCGCATTGGCGTACGAGCGGGAGCAGACACGGCGACGCGAGTCCGTGAACGACCACGAACGGCGCGAGGCCGAGCAGGAACGGGAGCACGAGCGTGCGCTCCAGCGACAAGAGCTCGAGCGCCTCGAGCAGCAGCGCGCACAGCTCGCAGCATTGCTGGACGAGCACGCGCAGAGCAAGCGAGCTGATTCGGAGCGTGTCCAGCAAGCGGCACAGGCAACCGACCAGACGATCGAGGTATGTCGTGACAGTCGCTCAAAAAAGCGCTTTTTCAGTCGCTGACGCCGTAATTGCTGGTTGGTGGCACAGCTGCTCAAGCAGCGCATGGCTGGTGACGCCAAGGAGCGCGAGGAGCTCCAGCGCCGCTTACGTGCGCTCGAAGACGAGAAGCTGCAGCTGCTAAAGAAGAGCCGCGCGTGCAGTGTGCAGTAGCTTCACCCACTTATTACCATTTGCTGCATTACATTCAGTCCACACACGCATACAGAAACATACGTTGTCTTTGCTCGGCTACTCTGCACGCGACTGCTGGTGTGTCGTGCCGCTCGTGCGCGTGTGGAGGTCGTGGTGGTGGTGGTGACTCTGCTGGGCCTCCTCTTCCTGCTTCTTGCGCGTGATAGCTGCAAGCAGCGACGGCTCCTCCTGTAGCGTCTGGTACATGCGCAACGTGTCGTAGCCCTCTTGGAGGAACTGCTGCACTTTCGCGGCGCTCTGCTCGCCACGGCGCAGCCGAATGAGTTCGCGCGTGTTGTACTGGAGCTTGGCGCCCATGCTGCGCTCCGGGAACGCGCGTGCGACACGCAGAAGCTGGCGGTAGAGTTGCAGCACCTGCGCCTTTGCTGGTGCCGCCATCTCTTGTCGAGGCGGAGGAGGAGGAGAGCGAAGGGAGGGGTGTTGTTGAGAGAGCGTCGAAAGCGTGGGTGACCAGGTTGCAGTTTGGAAAAGCACAGCACCAGAAACCCACGTACAGTACTGTGAGGCTCATTTCATTTATTCTGTCCGATCGGACTCACTGTGCAGCTCACAATCAGTATCTACCGCTAGTTCTGTCTGCCACGGTGCGGCGGCGATCTTTGCGAAATGTGTAAGGCATGGCCCGTGTCACTCGCACCAGCTCGACAGCGTGGATGAATGAATGCATTTTCAAGCGCTGTTACCACCGCCTTCCTCTCTGTTGACCGACCCCAAGCGTGGACGACTCGAACACCTGAATTCCTCAGTCTCGAGCGTTGGCACGCGCACGCTGGCGCCGCGTGATCTGATTGGCTCTCGGCGTGGCGTCAGGGAGAACAAACACCACCGAGGTCTCACAGCGATGTGTGCGAGCGAATGGCCTCCCGCGAGCGTCAGCCATTCGCCGATTTCGCCGCTAACAGAGAAGCGATCGCCACCACCACCAATCGCTCCAACGAACAGGATGGCGGCTTCCAAGACGCCAATCAACGCACTGCTGCTGGTGCTGGCGCTGACAGCGGCGCTGCTGGTCGGTGAGAGTGCCGCGCGGCAGTACGTGCTGCTGCGCGGCCCCGTGTATGTGCTGGAGGACGACGTCGTGACCGCCCCGTCCAAGGCGTGAGTGGCTGACTGGCTGGGTGGTTGATTGTGTATATGGCGGTTGTAGTACTTTGCACCCTTCGCTAATGTCTGCGTGCGTTTGTGGGCGTGTGGGGTGACCTACAGTGCGATGCACGCGCGGCAGTTGGTGCACGAGAACGAGTGGACGACCATGGCGACGATCTCGGTGCAGTACAAGGGCGCTCCGTACAACAACGTCGTCTCGTACAGCGGTGCGTACGTGTATGAATGGCATTGGGTCCATGTAGTGGACTAACGTGGGGCTGGCTTTGGGTCGTCTCGTTTGCGGCACACGCCACTAGACGGCATTGGCAAGGAGGCCGACGCGTCCACTGGCGATCTCTTCTTCTACCTCACGTCGATGGATGCCACAGGTACGCATAACGCCATGGATGCGGACAAAACGAACTTAACAAATTCCACTGCGCACGAGTTTTTAACCACATTGTTCGGGTGGAAATTACTGGGACACAGGCGCGGACCTCGCAGTGAACCCGCGCGCGAGTATTGCGATCTCGCAGGCGCAACAGGGCCGCAGTATGTGCAAGAAGGACGTCGAGGACCCGACGTGCTGGAAGATCACGATCACAGGCAAGGTCGTGCCCGTGGCTGCCGACAAGCTCGAGTTCGCCAAGAAGGCGCTGTTCTCGCGCCACCCCGAGATGGAGTACTGGCCGAGCGGCCACGGCTTTGTCGCGTACACGCTCGAGATCGAGAACATTGTGCTGCTCGACTTTTACGGCGGCCCGAAGCTCATTCCGGTGGACGAGTACTACAGCGTCAAGCTGTGAGGTGGTGCGGAGAGTGGAAAGAGAGAGACCTGAGCGCGTGGACTTCACTGACTCACGGGGGTCACAGCGTAGCGTCGCGGGTGTTTGTGTGCGGAGCGTACCGTCCGCCCCACAATGCGTCTTCTGAATCGCACTTATCAACAAGTGTTCTCTTTCGTCGAGGTCTCGGTTTGTTCTCCCGACTTGTGGTCCTTGAGGTTCTGGTGTGGTGAGGGATGCGATTGAAGGTGAGGTGGACAACAGGGTGGATCTGTTCTTGCCGCTGTGTTCTCCCAGCCCACCCGCCAGCTTTTGTGTGGTTTGTATGCTGTCAATGAAGAATGTCCACAAAGTGCGCTATTCCAGGTTGAAAAGTTTCTATTTATTTGTAAGCATTTTTCTTTTTGAAATGCCACAAAGACTGCTCTTATCGGCTTGATCTGAGCTGTTTATGTGTGAACGTTAAAATTCGATGTGGTCAAGCTACCACATAAACTGCGCAGTGTTGGCTTCAACTGATCACTTTTTCTGTCAGTTTTGTGCTTAAAGACTTCAAGTTCCCACTTGAACTGCGCGTAGTGCCAGCTTCAACTGATCACTTTTTCTATTCTTTTATGCTTGAACACAGAACTTCCAAGTTTTCACCAAAACCCCCTGTTGCTCGGCATCAATGACTTCACGTTCTACGCGAACACAATGCTGCACCGACGCCTCGCCCTGCAATAGTGGTGCGAAACCAGAATAAGGCGAAGCTTCGGCGACAGTGCTGCCGACGACGACGATCATCGCCTCCTCTGGTGCGTGACCATGCTCATGACGAGCGATGGGTGCGCGGCGAACGCCTTGTCGGCCACGGTTTAAAGACCAACCTGGGCATCTAGTTCATGCGCGCCAGCTGTTGGTGGTGGCACAGCGCGACATATGGAGTGTTGCGTCAGGAAAGCGCGATCACCAACGTGCCTTCGCAAGAGGAGTTGCACAGAGCCGTGATCATCGAGCACGAACTGAAGCGTGTGGTGGTAGACGATTGGCGCTTCGGCAGGACGGACTCAGGTGAAGCAGGCAAAGCGAGGCTGCCTCGTTGCGATACAATCGCCAGCTACGGACGAAATACGGACGAATGCCCAGAAAATGCATTGTTCCAGGTTGAAAAGTTTTTTTTGTTTTGTGAGCATTTTCCATTTCAGATGCCACAAAGACTGCTCTTTTCGGCTTGCTTTGTGTTGTTTATGTGTGAATGTTGTAATTGAATGCTTTCAAAATCCCACATAAACTACTCATTGTCGGCTTCGACTGAGCACTTTTTCTGTCAGTTTTATTCCTTATTACTTCGTGTGTGTGTGGACACTCGATACAGTACAGTACCGTGTTCATGCTACGCCTCAGTCGCATGTGAGCGCTATCGACAGGCATTGCCGCGCGCTTGTCGGCGTAACCTCCTCCTGGTCGTCTTAGTCCTCGTTGGTCTTTGATCTCCAGTCAAATGCTCTTGATTGTATCTGCGGCTAGCTTGATTCTCGATCGCGACTCTTTCGAGACGCCAGCAGCCACGACTGACAAGCTGCTGATGGCCGCGAAGGCTCTCGAACTAGAAATGTGTGGTGGCTACCTCAAGGAGGTCCACTTAACCGGTCGTTATTACTGCGTGAAAGACGACTGACTTGAGCCTTGCCACATCCAAGCGATGTAGCTTTCGCCTTCGTATCGACATAAGCGGAGTGGGTCCCAGCACTGCTGGTAAGAGATTGCGGCGGCCAATACAACCCGCCACTGGAATCGCTTGGCGTGCATTCTCGATAACGTGCAGGCAAGAAGCTCGTGCTCGGACAGCAGCTTGGATTCGTTGGAGGTCGAAGTGGGTATTTATTTCAGCACTTCCGTTGAGGTCAACTCGAAAATCAGTCTGGAGTCCAGACTCTGTCACACCTGTCGACTAAAACTCGGTCCAGCAACATCAACGACACTCGTACCTGCTCCCTTCTCGTTGCTGAGGCGCCAAGACGTTCTACCGCAGCGGCATCTCTTTGGTCTGAGGCAAAAACAGCACTCACGTCCAACATGCACTCGACTCGGATTGACGTTCGCTTCGCGCCATCGTCACTGAAATCACATGAGCATCACGTGACCCCCAGCAGACTCGCTGATTTGACTGGCGCGACAGCAAGCGCCTCTGAATCCCGACAGCTCCAACCGACAACTTGCTCCGAAAGTAGCGATTGTCGGCTCGCGCTGGTTCCAGTTTCCTCGGCTGATGAACTGCTTGTCTGTAACTGTGAGGGGACGACGCCGACACGACGGTATCCTCTCTCCGCCATTGCCCTCAGCAACCGCCACCCCTGGCAGAGCGGAGAGCAAGACATAGATGTACGGTACCGAGTCGCCACTATCAGCGTGCTCAGTTCTCGTTCGGTGTCAAATGCAGGTGGTCGCACTTGTTCTGCATGACAAATGCGCAAACTCCCTCGCCGATCAGCACTCTCTGTGTTGACGTCTCCATGCAAGTGGTGCTCGCTCGCTCACTTCACACAAACGACGATGGCGCTGCTGCTAAACGCTATCTTCGCTTCGGTCAGCGGTGAGCATGAGAGAGAGAATGCAAGGTCTGGAAAGCGAGGCGGAGCGTCCACGATGAACGCTCCATCAAAAGCCAACGCGTGCCTCGCCGCTGCTGGAGGTCAGCGGTGGCGGTCCGACTCACGAGTGCAAACTGTCTTGCCAAGAGCAGCCAGACGAGCCGTCCGATATATCGAACGGGCCGCGTCCTCGTGTCAAAGAGAGGAGCTGGCTCGCTGAATGACTGGCTATCGACGCTGGTGACGGCGACAGACTCAGGAGTCCCCGTTTGCTTTGGCCTCTGAGCGAGCGAAGGCGACCTGGTCGGTCGATCTTGGCGCGAAAGTACACGCGGTCGACGTCAGCACCAAACAAACCGATTTGACGTGGATCGACAGCACCGGACGTCTTCATCGGCCGCAGTACCTGTGAAGAAGAACCCCGTTCGCGTCAACCAAGCAGTTGGTGTTGGTGTGTCGGTTTGACCGGCGTGTGCTCATAGAGTGAGCAATGAATGGTGCCGGATGGCTGCTTGCCGGCGCGAGAAACACATGGCATGCAGCCATCACGAATTGGTGTGCAAGCGACGGCCATCGACGAGGTCGTTCGTCGCCTCGATCTCAGCTCGTACTGTAATGCGAGCAAAATCGTCATTGTCAGACTCTCTTGTGCGAACACGCCCGTCCACGACGATCCGGATGCCAGATGACGTCAAGAACAGCGGGATCGTGGAGGCAACAAGCTGTTGTTGCAGCAACTCACCCACGTCCGACGCAAAGAACAGCTTGTGAGTTTGTGCGAGACTCGCAATACGGCTGGCTTGAGCAATGAACGCGGGTTTAATTTCTACAGACTTTTACTTTTACAGTTTAGTACAGACACGACCACGAGTAAGGAACACCTGATTGGCACCGAATTTGACAGGGATTATTTTAGAAAAAACGACATTTGTATCCAAAATGTCGAATCTATACTTTGAATGGTGAAATTTAGACATTCAAAATGCTGTGCAGATCGACCTGGAATCCCGCAAGTCTCTAGCAAGAAGCAACCACGCGCATCCAACTTGCGCCAGCTCTCGACAAAAAACTTGATGGCGTAGAGAAGAGAGACGCGAGGCGACGCGCTGCCTGCCTCTATAAAGTGCTCCATGGTTGTATCCACCTTCAGATTATCGAGCTCGCTCTTCATTTGGATGATCACGCCTTGGTCCATTGCTGTTCTTCGGCAGCAACGTGTTTAACCTTAATTAAGTGAGCTCGACGTATCGGTCTTGTTGACGAGGATCGGAGGAGAAGTGTTCTCCTCTTGGCTGGCAGTCTCACGTCCAGGTCTCTCACCCACCTCGCGTAGATCGTGACTGTTGTCATCCAATCTTTGTATTTCCCGCGTAGCCCAGTGGGTCGGCGCGGTGCTGCTTACTTTGCTGCAGCTGGTCGTTATTGGTTGTATGTACTAGTACTCGCGTTGTTGTGCTGCATGAAGAAATCTGGGATACCAGTAAGCTCCTTTATAAAATCCAAGTATTCCTCTCATGTTTTATCAATCAAACCACGCAGGTTTTATTTAATACTTGTTCCTTACTCACGTTCGTTTGTGCCAGTATTAAAATATGTTTACATGTCAACTCTGTCTCAACATTTTATGTGGCGGCTCCTCGCACAAGTACGACAGGAGTCAGAGACAATACAGACGAGTGCAAATTCTTTGTAAAGGAGACACTCGATGGACAGCGCTGCAAGCAAGCGTGGTGTGCTCAACGTGCTTATGAGTCTGTCCGCTTTCAACGACGCGAGGATCGCGTTGCTACTGCAGTGGAAAGTCAGCGAAATGCGCTCTCGCTCTCTCTGAGGAGGGCGGCAGTACCAGCATTCTTCAAAGTGACCAGTGCAGCAAACTCGAACGTCTTGATTTCGGAAGTTCTGATTGACTCCTGATAAGCGGATTGAATCGTCATGGCATACAAAAGCCAAGTTATCGAAACGCGGTCGAATTGCTAATCGAACGTGCTGCATCAGAATCAGAAAGGAAAGGTCGGTTCTGTCTCGTTTCTAACGCTTTTGTAAATCCCTTTCATGTCTCGTTTGTGTGCACAATCACGGCGACATCGTCGCGCCTGTTTTCCTCTCATACTTGATGTAACGGTCGACATTACCATTTCAGTATGAGCCAAACATCCTGACAAAAATTATCGCACAGTCCGTTGTTTATGAATGGTCTGACTTCCCTGCAGCCGAACGAGGAGCTGCTGCTCGTTCCCCACTTGCGTTTTTGGCTCGAGTGGCAGAGAAGCGATCTGTACACACAGCGCGCACACGAGCACCGCCGCCACTTTCGTTCCTGCACACAGACAATCAGCTCAAGCAAGCTCTGAGGTCGCGTCCGCTGCAGGTCGTCACGAGTCGGATAGTTTAGTCCTCCCACACACACACATCTCTCGTACACATACGGAGACACAGGCACACACACACCACAGCTAGCAGCGACAAGATGCACCTCCGCTTCCCGCTCCCTGCGGGCTACTTCCCCAAGTTCGAGCTCCTGCCGGACGAAACGATGGCGTTCCAGGCGCTTGTGGGCGACATTGTGAAGGAAACACGCCGCGACCAGCTCGTGTTCCTCAAGAACGGCAAGATGGACGTGGACTCGCGCACGTGGAAGATCGCCAAGTCGAAAGAACGCTTGCACGTGTACCGGCGGCGCACCGGCGCGAACCAGCTCGGCCTGTACGGCACGGTGGACGCAGGCGTGTCGTCGTCAATCTCGCGCTCCGGCTCCGAGTCGTCGCAGGACGGGTTCGCGTTGTCGCGTCGCGGCGGTGTGCTCACGCGCTCTGCCGCATCGAACAGCGTGAGCTCGAGCCGCAGTAGCGTAGGCTTTGACCACGACAGCTTGGCGAATATGTCGACGATCTCTGGCTCGCGCATGGACGAAGACGCGTCACGCAAGAGCATCGAGCCGTCCGTGCTCGGCTTCGGCATCCTCGAAGGCTCGCTCGACAACCTCATCTACGGCCTCCTCGAGTCGTCTGCGGACGAAATGAAGACACTGGCGTCGTTCCTCGGCGACGACTCGCTAATTGACTGTGCGGTGCTGCACACACTGCGCAAAACGCCGTCGTCGTACCTCGGGCTCAAGTGGAAGCTCACGCGGTCGCTCGGCGGCAACCGCGACGTGTGCTTCGTCGAGTACGTCGGCATCGCAGTGGACGCACAGGGTGAGCGGTACGGCTACCACGTGCTCGAGTCCGTGCCGGTGGGTAACTGCCCACCGTTCGACGACAACTCGATCGTGCGCACCAACATGTCGTTCTGCTACCTCTTCCGCGACTCGAGCGCTGCGGGGCACGTCGAAGTGTTCATGGAAGGTGCATTCGACTCGACAGCCGACGCGCTCACTGCGGGCGGCGTCGGCGACCACCGGAGTGCGATGGGGATGCTCTTTGGGCTCTCCCGGGCGTTCGACGCGGCCGAGACGAAGAAAATCGCCGCGCTCGTCGCGAAACAAGCCGCCCAGCCCGCGACCAAAGCGAGCGGGAACCTCTGCTCGATCTGCCGCGCCAAGCCCGGACTGCTGTCGTCGCACGTCGTGTGCCAAGGCTGCGGAGGTGTCGTCTGCGCCAAGTGCCGCGTGAAGAAGCAGACGTTCTCACGCAAAGGCAAGATCAAGGTCTCGTTCTGCAAGATCTGCATGGTCGGCGTGAAGGACAAGTCGCCGTTCGACGGCCTGACGTTCGAACGCCAAGCGCTGAACGCGATCCAGAAGAAGCCTGCGGCAGTGGCAGCTGCGCACCACCACGTGCTGCTAGCGGACGAAGCGGACGCAGCCGCGTCGTTGTCTGCAAAGTCACTCCATCCGAGCGACGCGGCTATGAAATTGCACCGCCACAACTCGGCCGCGTCAGCGACAGACACGGAGCTGTCGCACTCGATCCAGTCGTGGCCGTCGAGCTCCGTGTCATCCACGTACTCGGACCTCGACGAAGGGTACTACCCGACGCTACAGCAGACGCCCGAGTACGGCGGGTCGCAGCTCGTGGTCATGGAGCACAAGCACAAGGCAGCAGCGGACGGACCCGCAGGCTACGGCTTCCCGCACCAGCAGCACCAGCTCGTCCGCTACGGGTCGCAGGGCCAGCTGCAGCAGAACGGGAACTACCAGCAGCAGCAGCAGCAGCAGCAGTACGGGTACTCGTCACAGCAGGCGCCCAGTAGTCATGAAGGCAGCCACCAGGGCCGCGCAGGACTGTACAACCAGATGCTCGAGCTCCAGATGGCAGCCGAGCGCGCGTACAACATGGCGAACCAGAACGCGACGTACATGCAGCACCAGCAGCGGTAGTGCACCGTTGTCACGCAAGCGAAGCGAAGCGGGACTGGACAGGGTAGTTTGTTGTTAGAAGTGTGGGGTGGTTGATGGGATTTGGATCCGATGCGAGCCAGACCGCTCGCGGGGCAGGTGGTGTGGAAAATGAAGCGTTGTATTGATCGTCCGAGCACTCCGTTCGTGTGGCTCTCCTCGCTTTGCCCTCTTGGGAGTCGGCTCGGCTCATTTTCAGACCAAGATCGGCCGATCAGGTCAGGTCACCCTCGTGACTCGCTCGCAGATCAGCGACCCACCACAAGCGAACGGGTGGTGGCGAACGAGACGGACTGGCAGTCCCGCACTCCACACTCATCTGCGCGTCACGCACGTCAACGCGCTTACAGTAATTGACAGCTGCTGCAGACCAGTCATTTTCAGCGAGCCATGGCTCGTTTGATACAATCGCAACAGGCTCGTCTGGCTGCTCACGACAGTTTGAGTCAGACTGGCACCGCCATCACTTTAAAATGGCACTGAATGAAAACTGAGCACACTGATCCGATCTTTCCGGCTCAGTATATCGAGGTCTTCCTCTCCGCTCTGCCAGGGTGGCAAGTTGCTGAGGGCGATGGCGGAGAGGGGATACCATCGTGACAACTGCAAACCGACTTGGCTGTTGCACCGATAAGTGTGTACAGTGTACAGCAGCACCCGACATATCGAGAACACCTGCCTACTTCCACTGTTGACTTCGGCCTCTCGTCGTTCGTCGAACACGGCAAACGTCTTGCTGCGCCACGAGCGCTACCGGTGCAATTTCAGTGTACTGCCGCTGCCACGGTGTCCTCACTTCTCCACAGCGTGCTTGGTGAGCGGCAGCAACAGCGTCTCGAGGCTGAGTCCTAGGACGTACACGAAGCTCGTGATGAGGAAGCACGTGCGGTAGCCATAAGCGTCGATGATGTAGCCGCCGACGACTGCGCTGCCGGACCACGAGAAGACCGAGATGCCTTCGAGTGCGTTCCAGCGTGCGCGGAGGTCCTTCGGTACGTAGTCCATGAGGATGGAGCGACGCAGCGGCTGCGAGCAGCGCATCATGCCACCGCGAAGGAGGAAGAGCAGCACTTGGAGAGCCAACGGCTGTGCGAACGTCATCGCAAAAAGGCAGAGCACGGAGAAGCAGCGCGTGAAGACGATGAGTGGCATGCGGCCGAACGGCTTGGAGAGCCGCTGCGAGAGGTACGAGAGCGCCATGACGATCACGGGCTGGCTGAGAAAGAGGAGGCTGATGTGGATCGGCGAGAGCCCGTACTCCTGCATGAAGAAGAGCGGGAAGAAGTTGATCGTCATGCCGGCACCGTTACTGATGACGAAGTCGGAGACGAAGAGCAGCCACGGCACGTGGTGTGTGCGGAAGCACAGGAAGCGCACATCCTGTCGCGCCAAGTACCCTTCCTCGTTGTCGACGTTCGCCCCCGCCTTCGTCTGCAGCCCCGGGCTCTCTTGGCTCTCCAGCTTGGACGCTGCGAGCAGCGCCGAGCTCTCCGTGAGCGCTACAGAGTGGAGCGTCTTGTCGTCGTCTTCGTCATCGTCGTAATCGTAGTCGATGTCGAGGTCGTTGCCGGCGACCGACGGCGTGCGCAGCGGCTGCTCCACCTCCTTCTTCTCGCGGTGCTGCTCCTTCGCACGGATGTTCTCGTACGCACGGTCGTCGTCAAAGCGCAGTAGCAGCAGCGACGCCACGATCGCTAGCAGCGCGCCGAACTCGAGCACGGGCCGGAGCTCCGCGATGCGCCACTTGTCGCCGTAGTACAGGAAGAGCAGGATGCTAATCGTGGGACCGAGCACCATCGCGAGGTTGCTCACGTTGTACTTGATCATAAACGGGTACGAGCGCTCGCCGTGCGGGATCGAGTCGGCGAAGAGTGCCTCCATCGCGGGGCTTTGCAGCGCTGCGAACAAGCCCCAGAGCCCGAACGTGACGTAGAGCATACTCATGGAGCTCGTTTCGACGGCGTAGAACGTGAGCACGGCGCTGAGCAGCCCGATAACGGCCGAGGCTTTCAGGATCGAGTCACGGCGGATGTGGTCGGCGCAGTAGCCGGCTGGGAAGGAGAACAGGAGCTGCGAGATGCCCTGGATGCCCTTGACGACACCCACGGGTTTGTTTGACTTCGTGAGCACAAACACGTAGCCAGAGAGGACCTGCTGGAACAGGATACTGCCCACGGATGCGTGGCGAGGCATGCGATAAGGAAACACGCGTGGTTGAGTCATGCAAAACAATGAGATGGCATTGTGCGCATAGTCTCAAAGCCGTTGCTCTCTTCACCCACCTTCGTGCCGCCCAGTAGAAGAGCGTGAACGCGTACGCGGTCTGCACGTTGTGCGCGACGCGGCTCCACCACTGCATCATTGTTCGTTTGGCTGGACCTGTCAGTCGCTCTGGTGGCAATTGGTCGGAGGGGCTATTGGAGAATGGCGCGAGCGAAGTGCTGTCGTCTGGTACACGCAACAACAACAGTCGCCCGGCGCGGACGTTGCAAAACTTCTCGTGGTCACGCCCACACATCAAGATGATCGGTTCTGTTTCGGTTGCTGAGACCATGACATCAATTTAATATTCGAGCAGTTGAAGCAGCACCAAATCACTTTATAGTGTGTAAATACGCTGTCTAGTGTGATGACCTATCATACCCGCTTCCACTCTGGTATCACACAAACCTTACCCAGACTGTCCATGGGTGTCTTTTTGAACGGCAATTGGACAGTCGAGAAACTGCGGCTTCAAAACGAATTTAATCAAGTTTACCGACGAATAATCGAAATTGATAACCTTTTCGAGTCAAATGTGCACTTTTGTTAAATGCGGGGTGACGAAGACAGCTTCGCTTGATTTGGTAGCCAATCAAATCGATTGAGTCAGTTTCGTTTTGTCGAATAGAGCTTCGATTTCAGAGGTGTCCTCGTTCTCATACTGAATCGAAGTAATCAGTAGGAAAGCGACAAATAAAAAAACGGGCATCTCAGAATTGACAACTGCCGTTTTTTGTTCAAATAGATGCACTTTCGTTGTCATCGTGTCACGGATGTGTGCGGATTTCCCTCTTAGAGCGACTTTTGTGGGAGCTGAATGACTCGCAGCTTCTGTAGAGAGAGGAAACAGCAGTCCTCCAATTCGATGGATCGTGGCCCTTTCTGGTTTCGAAATGACGAAAGTGAGTTGGCTGTATTTCATATAATTTGTTTGTTGCGGTCAATATTTGCATTATTTCGAAATGATGTGGTGAATGCTGTATTTGATACAATCCAATGTGCTTATATTCTTAATACGCTTTGTGTAAATAACATTTGTGGTGCTGCGGAGAGGCTAATTTAGCGTAGCTGCTGGCTCGTTTGCAACATAAAACAAACTTCGCGCGTGGTTGTCTTGGTGGTCTCACGCGTCTCACATGGTGGAGAAGGAACGCTGGGAGCTCGGAAAGAGCGATACGCCACACGCGAGCGCGTACGAAGAGAAAGAACGTTCGTTCGCCCCACTCGTTCTTTCCCACACACACTGTCGCGCGCACGACTAGCGCAACAACCATGGCGGCTTCCTTGACCGCGATGCTCGAGCGCGTGTCCTATAGTAGCAGCGCGCTGGACGAGAGCGACCTTGGCAGTGGTCTTTTCCGTGGGCCCTACCACCACTCGCTGCGTCTCGGCGCCGCCCGCACACCGCTGGATGGCGACGCGTCCCCGTACGAGCCAATGAAAACGCCGCTGCCGCCGTCGTCGTGGCACGAGTTCGAAGGTGGCGCGCTCCGAAGCGGCTCGGTGCCGACGCTCATGTCGCGCGAGACGATCGGGCTCTTTGCACAGTACGCAGCCGTCGGGCTCATCTATGGCGCACTGCCCGGGATGATCTACCCGTTCCTGACCAACTACTTGAATGCCGAGGGCGAGACGTCCGTATCTGCACGCGTCCTCGTGCTCGTGCCGTGGTCGTTCAAGGTCTTCTACGGCATGCTCACCGATTGCTTCCCGCTCTTTGGATACCGGCGGCGGCCGTACATGCTCCTCGGCTGGTCCATCTGCCTGCTCTTCTTGCTCCTCATGGCGACCACGCCGATCGGCAAGCCGTACTACCCGGACCCAGCGTACTGGGAGCGGAACTCAACGACACTCACAGACGCCGAGAAGGCGACGTTCAACACCGCCGCGTCGGACGCAGGCGGCAAGTACGTCGTGCTAATGATGTTCTCTGCAGTCGGGTACGTGATGGCAGACGTCGCAGCGGACGCAGTGCTGGTCGAGTACGCCCAGCGGGAGCCGCTCGCTCTCCGTGGCCGCCTCCAGACTGGGATCTACACTGTACGGACGACTGCGATCGTGCTCGTGAACCTCCTCCTCGCGTTCCTGTTCAACGGCAAGGACTACGGCGGCACGTACGACTTCTCGCTGAGCTTCCAGCAGGTCATGCTCTGCCTCGCTGTGCTCCTCACCCCCGTGTTGCCGCTCACGTGGTTCTTTATCCGCGAAGAGCAGTTTGTCTCGCCCGGCTTCTGCGCGTACATTCGCGAGCTCTGGGGCGTGGTCCAGACGCGGGCTGTGTACCAAGTGATTGCGTACAAGTTCTTCTCTGGCGTGTTTGAGAACATGTCGTTTGTGTCGAGCGACCCGGTGCAGAAGATCTGGGCCAAGGTCGAGCCGCGGAACGAGAAGCTCGCACTCGTGGTCACGAACGGCGTCATGGCGTTCACGCTCGTCTTGACTGGCAAGTACGGGCTCGGGTGGAACTGGCGCGTCATGCTCGCAGTCACGCTGCTTGTCGTCGTCGCGCTCGACGCGCTCTGTACGTTCTTGGTCGTCTGGGACGTCGTGCGGAACCAGTACTTTTGGCTCGGCATCCCAGTCGTCGAGCAGATCCCCCAGGGCGTGAACTTTATCGTCGCGACGTACGTGGTCGTCGAGCTCGCGGGCCTCGGCCACGAAGGCGCGATCTACGCACTGCTCACGACCGTGAACAACCTCTCGGATCCGTTCGCCAAGTCGCTCACGAAGCAGATCGACTCGGCGTGGGACGTGACGAACGCCGAGCTCCAGGACGACTCGCACGACGTGCGCGTGAAAGTCTCGACCACGCTCTTTCTCATGTACGGGCTCAAGCTCGTCTCGCTCGTCTTTCTGCCGCTCTTGCCGTCGCAGAAGCTCGCGACCCAAGTGCTCAAGGCCTCGGGCGGCTCGAGTCGGAGCATGGGCGCCTTCACCGTCGCGTACGTGGCGTTCGCGATGGTCTGGTCCGTCATGACGAACGTCATGAAGATGTACAAGAGCACGTCGTGTCTGCTCATCGCTGGCGGCAAGGGCTGCTCCTCCGACGACAAGAGCGCATGAAAGTACCAGAGTTCCCACTCCACAAAGTTAGTATACCGGTAACTGTATAAATCAATCACATCTGGTCCAGTGGACCACAATTTTGGATCCTGAGACTGAGTTGTTTTCGCGATGGTTGTCAAATTCGTTCTCTCCCAAGAAAGTGTTGGCATTTCTCGACTCGGAGAGTGCCATGGTGGCGCGGAAGCGCAGCGCGAGTGGGGCCGAGGAGGAGCTCTCGCGCCGTCTGCACCAGAGCGGCCCAGTCGGACTCCGCAGGCGTCGGCAGCCGTCGCCTGGGCTGCAGGTCGAGCGTGACGACACCAGCAGCAGCAGCGACAGCGAGTCGGACGACGACGACAAGTCGCACTCGCTGCGGCGCCGAGTCGCGCGCATCTTCTTGCAGCGCTTTCTCAAACAGCGAGAGACAACAAGCGAGGCAGACTTCTGTCTCTACTTTGAGCTGCACACGGAGAGCGTCGACAGCGACGGTGACAGCGACACGAATGTCAGCGGCAGCAACGTCACGGCGCTGAAGGACTGGGTGCGGCGCCGCACAGTGTCCTCTACCGTGATCTCAGAGGCGCACAATGCGGCAGACGACGGCGACGACGACAGCAGCAACAGCAAGAGCATTCGTGCCGACCGCCAGCGCGTGCCGTCAGCCGACGAGGCGCATACAGTGATCGAGATCACAGCGATGCTGCTCCGTGACGCGGGCTGCCGCGTGACGCTCTACCCGCTGCAGCACGCGGACGGTGAGCTACTGGCGGAGACGAAGAGCGACGCGCGCGCGTACGTCATGACTGTTGGGTTCGCAGACGCCGACCTAGCGACACCAGACGTGGCTGCGTCTTCACCTGCGGACTCTGCGGTCGCAAAGACACCGCGTCGTGTGCTCGATCACCCACGCCTGCTCCCTACACACCACCGGAAGCTCCCAGCGTACGTGACGCTGCACCCAGCGTACACTGCGCACGTCCTGCCGCTCGCGGGGCTCGCCCAGACGCAGCAGCTCACGAAGCTGATCCTAACCGAGTGCCGCGCAGACCACAACCTCCACCTCGCGAGCGGCGCACTCGTCTTCGCGGCCCACGACAACGTCCTCAAACAGCTCGCACGGCGAACCGATGTGTCTGTGCAGCTCTACCCGCTCCACCGCGACGACTTTCGCAAGCGCATGATCCACAAGTGGGCTCGTCACGCCACGTACGCGCCGCCGCTGGACGACATTTACGCATACTACGGCCCCAAGATCGCCATGTACTTTGCGTGGCTCGACTTCTACACGCGCATGCTCGTCGTGCCAAGTGCGTGTGGGCTCGGGCTGTACGTGGCCGCAGCAGCAGGCCACTTTAGTGTCCAGAAAAGTTACTGTGCGCTCTCGTTCTTGCTTGCGATCGGCACGTCCGTGTTCGTGGACCTGTGGCGGCGCCAGCAGCGTACAGTGGAGTTTGCGTGGCAGTACGAAGAAGCCGGGCAGGCGCAGCCAGGGCTGAGCTTGGGTGTGAACGCCCACGTGGAGACCCGTAGTGCGTTCCAAGGCGAGTGGATGGAGGACCCAGTGTCGCACGAGCGCGTGTACGACTTCCCACGCCACAAGCGGCTCTTCCGCCAGCTGCTCGCCGTGCCGCTTCTGCTCTCCATGTGCACCGTCGTCGGCGCGTACGTCGTCGGGCTCAACATGCTCTCGGAACACCTGCACGCACGCTACCGGTCGTGCTTTCACCCGCACCACCACCACGACAATGGCAGCGTGAGTCCGGCCGCGTGTGCACTCATTGCGCACGGACCCGGCGTCCTGAACGCGCTCATCATCTACGTCATGGACGTGGCGTATCAGCAGCTCGCGTGGCGACTGAACGAGTTTGAGAACTACCGCACTGCACGCGAGTTTGAAGACAACCTCGTGCTCAAGCGCATGCCGTTCCACTTTGTGAACAGCAACGCGTCGCTCTGGTTCCTCGCGTTCTACGTCCAGAACCTCGAGCGCGTCCGAGAGCGGCTCTGGATCCTCCTCATCGGCATGCAACTGCTCGACAACTTTAAAGAAGTCGGACTCCCGTTTGTCGTCTCGCTCACGGGCGAGTTCCTCACTGCAGACGGCCACCGGCGCCGCCGTAGCAGCCGAAGCAGCCGACAGTCGTCAGGCTGGAGTGACGACGTCACAACGACCGGTGCCGCCAGCCTCTTGGACTCGCTGCCGGAGCTCTCGCGGCTCCACGCGTCGCTCGCGTCAGCGCAAGCGCGTGTGGCGCGCGTGCTCCAGCAGAAGCGACAGGCGCAGTACAAGGACACGTTCGCCGACTACAAAGAGATGATGATCCAGTACGGATACGTCGCGCTCTACAGCCCCATCTTCCCGCTCGCGCCGGTCTTTGCGTACGTGAACAACGTCGTCGAGAGCCGCTCGGACTTCCTCAAGCTCGTCAACACACACAGCTACCAGCGTCCGACCGCCGAGCACACGCGCGGCATTGGCGTCTGGGAACACGTGCTCGTCGCGTTCTCGGTGCTCGCGGTGCTCATCAACTTTGCGCTCGTGTGGACGTACGAGCTCGACGACTTGTTGCCGTCCTGGTCGGACTTGCACCGGTTCATGTTCCTCGTTGTGCGTGTGGAGTTGTGGAGGTGTGAGGATGTGGCTGTCGATACCAGTAAGGGACTGACGCACGTGTGGTGGTGGGTGTGTAGGCGTGCGAGCACTTGGTCTTTCTCATTAAAGTGCTGCTCAACTGGGCGGCGCCGGACGTCCCGACGTGGATCCAGAACGAGAAACGCATTGCAGCGCTGCACCGAACGCATGAAGAAGCCGCGAGCGCTGAGCACCAGCGGCTCCCGCCCGACGACAGCAACAGTAGCGACAGTAGCGATAGTAGCGACAGCGACACTAGCGACGGTCCTGGCGCGCCCCAGGACACTGTTGTGGACGCCGAGGCGACGAAGTGCCAGGCGAGCGCAGACACACTCGTGCGTCCGCTCGCACCGGCGTCGTAATGAAGGCTTGGATCATCCAAGTTGGATGTTGTCCATCATCAGATCACCCGTCAGCAATTTGGTATCACGCGTGATACCAAAATGTGAAATGGCTTCACTCACCAGCTGGTGATGGTGAGTGACAAGCAAATCGGCACCACCAACAAGTGACCTTCTCGTGTTGCGAGAAGTGCGCCGCTGGCTGACAGCTGGAGTGCATGGTACAGTACTGGACTTGGCCAGCTGGCGAATGTCCCTTTGGTCCGTAAAGGCGGACGAGCATGTGTCGTTCGGCTGTTGGTGCTGTTGTTGTCGCATTGAGTCAGCCCAATGGGGTTGTCGAGCGGGCTCACTCACTCGTCAAGCCGCCTCGTCGAGTCCTCATGGGTCCCGCCATCACCGCCATCACCGCCTGGAGCAGCCTCGAAAACTCGTTCCCGCTCGAGCTCTGGAACGGCATCCTCGTCGACTTTCTAACGCTCAATGAAGCCGTGACGCTCGCCGAAGTGAGTCGGCACCTGTACGCCATCGTGCACACGCGCGTGGAGCTCCGGATGGAGGCGCGGTTCGCGACGACCGTGACCGAGCTCCTGCGTGTGCTGGCGGTCTGGTCGAACCTGCGCAACGTGTCATTCCAGCCAATCCCAGAGCTGCCCGGAGGCGACGACGACGCAGGCTTGAGTGAGAACATCCACAACACTACGCTGCTGCCGCGCTCGGTCGCAGTCGCACACGACGAAGCCGCGATGCTCGCGCACGAGGACGCGCTGGCCGCCATCGCTGCGCAGGAGTTTGTCTGCACGCCGGCGCTTGACACCGCGATCCGGGCGAAGCGCGTGCATCGGCTCAACCTCGCAGGCTTTGCGCGCGTGCGGCTCTTCGACGGTGTGAGTGCGCTCGAGGCGCTCGCACTGGACGGCTGCCTCCAGCTGCGCGGGTTGCGCTTCCTCGGCGGCATCGCACACGTCGACTTGAGCTACTGCAGCAACCTCTCGGACGTGTCGTTCCTCACAGGCGCTGCGAGCGTCGACTTGTCGTACTGCCACGCAGTCACAGACGTGACGCCGCTCGCGCACTGCGACGCCGTGCAGCTCAACGTCTGTCGCGGCTTGTCGGACGTGCGACCGCTAGCATGTGTGCGGCAGCTCAGTCTACGCAACTGTCCGCGGCTGCACGACGTGTCGGTGCTCCGAGACGTGCACGACCTGAACCTTGGTGGCTGCATCGACGTGCGCGACGTGTCAGCACTCGGGACAGTGCACACACTCAACCTCTCGGGCTGCATCTACGTCACAGACGTGAGCATGCTGGGCAGCGTCCACACGTTGAAGCTGCGCAAGTGCGTCGGCGTCACCGACGTGTCGGCACTCGCGACAGTGCACACTCTCGACCTCACCGGCTGCACCAACGTAAGGGACGTATCGGCGCTCGGCCACGTGCACACGCTCGACCTGTCGCTATGCAAGCAGGTCACGGACGTGTCGGCGCTCACGGGCGTGACCGTGCTGTCGCTGCGCCAGTGCGACGCTGTGAGCGACGTCTCGATGCTCGGCGGCGCCGACAGCGCGCTCCAGGACCTCGACCTCTCGAGCTGCCAGCACGTGACTGGCGTGAGCCACATCCGTGGCCTCCGACAGCTCGTCCTCAGCCGCTGCCACGCCATCACGTCGCTGGACGGCGTCACAGACGTGCACGAGCTCGACATTAGCTTCTGCAAGAACCTGTCGACGCTCGATGGTCTGCGCGGTGTGCGCGTCTTGAACGCCTACCGCTGTGTCGCACTGCGGGACGTCACAGCGCTCACGTCGGTACGCCAAGCGAACCTGTCGGGCTGTCCGCTCGTGACCGACGTGGCATCACTCGCAGGCGCGCGCGAACTCGACCTCCGCTTCTGCGACGGCCTCGAAGATGTCCGTCTGCTCGCGACTGTGCGCGTGCTCAAACTCGCAGGCTGTGCGCGTCTAGAGGACGTATCTGGCCTCGGACGCGTGCACACGCTCGACTTGAGCTACTGCCAACAGGTGCAGGACGTCTCGGCGCTCGGGAACGTGCACACGCTGTCGCTCAAGCACTGTCGGCGTGTACATGACGTGTCGGCACTCGGCCGCGTGCACGCCCTCAACCTCTCGGGTTGCGACAGTGTCGATGACGTGAGTGCGCTGGGCGGCGTGCACGTGCTGAACCTGAGCGACTGCAAGCAGCTCCAGGACGTCTCGATGCTGACGGGCGTGCGCGTCCTCGACTTGCGCTACAACGGCTCTGCTGTTGTCGATCCGAACGGCGGCGACAACGACGACACTCGAGCGGATGGTGACGCGTCGGCGTTGTCGGCACCCAAGACGCGGCTGCGTGGGGTGAGCGAGCTCTTCCGTGTCGTACCGATTCTCAAGCTGTAGAGACCGTAAGAACCACAACGAGACCTCCTGGTACTGACTTCATAAACCACACGTCACATTTCCGTCCGGCCACCATCCAGTATGCAAAAACCACTCTACTCACTCGCAACCTCTCTCTCTCTCTCTCGCTCTCTACCCGTAGCGCTGGTTCTGCGAGACCTCGGGCTGGAAACCCTCTGCGACAAAGTACTTCTCGACCGCGTCTGCCACGCCCCGGCCTTCGTTGATCGCCCAGACAACGAGCGACTGGCCGCGCCGACAGTCTCCAGCCGCAAACACACCTTCAACGGACGTCTGGTAGCTCCCGTACGCCGCGCGAATGTTGCGGCGCTGGTCGACTTCGAGCCCGAGCGACTGCGCGAGCGTCTGCTCGGGGCTCAAAAACCCCATCGAGAGCAGGACGAGGTCACATGGGAGCTCCTCTTCGGTGCCAGGCACTGGCTGGAACGCGCCCGTCTCAGGGTCCCGTGCCGACAGCTGTGTGATGACGTGCGTGACTTCGTTCCGGTCGTTACCACGGAACGCTTTCGTAAACTTGCTGTACTGACGTGGGTCTTTGCCAAACACAGTGCGCACTTCGGCGTGGCCATAGTCGACGCCGTAGATGCGCGGGTACTCGGGCCACGGGTTCGCGGGCGACCGCGACGCGGGCGGCTGCGGGTTCCACTCGAGGTTCGTCACCGACTTGCAGCGGTGGCGCATCGACGTCGCGACTAGCGAGACAAAGACATCACATAAGGTTCCCGTTAGTCATCATCCCGTCACACATAATCCGATCCATCCAATGCACTTGTACGCACTGCAGTCGGTGCCCGTGTCGCCGCCGCCAATCACCACCACGTCTTTGCCTTCCGCGGTGATAAAGTTGCGGTCCCAGCCGCTCTGGAGCTTCCCGTCGATCGTGAGCATGAGCCGCTTCTGGTTCTTCGTGAGGAACTCCATGGCAAAGTGGATGCCTTGGAGCTCGCGGCCTGGCGCCGCCACGTCCCGTGGGACCGTTGACCCGACACAGAGCACCACTGCGTCGTTCTCTCGCTGGAGCTCGTCGACTGCGACCGTTACGCCAATCTCCGCGTTCGTGACAAACGTAATGCCTTCTTCTTCCAGCAGCGCAACCCGGCGGTTCACCGTCTTCTTCTCGAGTTTCATGTTGGGAATGCCGTACATAAGCAAGCCCCCGACGCGGTCTTCCCGCTCGTACACGGTCACGTCGTAGCCTTTCTGGTTGAGCTGGTCGGCCGCGGCGAGGCCGGCGGGACCCGAGCCAACGATTGCGACCCGCAAGCCGTTCCGGCGAGGCAGACGCGGCACGATCCACCCTTCGTCGAACGCGCGGTCGACGATTGCGTATTCATTGTTCTTGATCGTGATCGGGTCGTCGACAAGCCCTGCGACGCAGCCGCTCTCACACGGCGCAGGGCAGACGCGGCCTGTGAATTCCGGAAAGTTGTTCGTCTTGTGCAGCCGGTCGCTCGCTTCTTTCCACTCGTCGCGGAACACGAGCTCGTTCCACTCGGGAATGAGGTTGTTTACTGGGCAGCCTGTGTTCGTTTGGCAGAATGGCGTCCCACAGTCCATGCACCGCGCGGCCTGGACTTTGCGCTCGAGTGGCTCGCGCGTCTCCGAGTTGATCTCGTTCCAGTCGTGCAGCCGCTCGAGCGCAGGTCGGTACGGGTCTGGCTGCCGACGGAACTCAATGAACGCACGCTCGCTCACGATCGCGCCGATGGACCCGTCGCGCTTCTCAAAGAGCGGCTCCGACTCGGCAGGCGACGTCGCGGTGGCTTTCGCGCTGCTGCTAGCGGCCGCAAATGTGCGTAAGCGCAGGCGCGCGGTGGTTTTGGCGAGCGCCGAGGTGGAAGCAGAGCGAAGCGTCGAGTGCATGCCGCTGACAGGTCGGTTATAGAGGTGGCTCCGGTGAATAGGGCGAGTGAGCGTGTGGTGGGGACTGAAGGCGGCGCAAATTCCGAAGTGCTTGGATTCCGCCGGTGTTTCGTGTTGGTGTGTTTTGGTGTTTGGTGCGAAAAATGTTTGGACAAACAGCCAAGTGACTTGGAGTTTGTATGATGATGATCTCACAGCGTCCAAGCCAAAAATAGGCGCAACTTCAGATGAATCGCGGCAATTTCGGCGCGATGAATTGATCAGTTCTGCGAGGAAAACAATTGTGCCCCACGTGCTCGTAGCA
>JAASGD010000113.1:0-37061 GCA_023334115.1 Globisporangium megalacanthum
AAGCATGCAGCAAGAGCGGGATGCAGGTCGTCTCCCTCTCGGCGGACGGCGCGTCTGAGAAACAAGCGGCGATGCAAGAGCTGGAGAACGACCCCAACTTCCTGCGTCAAGATGGCGTTCGCGTCCAAAGCACTTTCTACGGCATCGAGTGGGTGGCCCGCAACCAAAAGAACGGACGCCCGCTTGTGTTCATGGGAGAAGCGAAGCACACAAGAAGAACGCAAGGAACGCCCTGCAGTCCGGTGGGCGAGTGCTGGATCTCTGCATCGGCATCGCAAGCTTCGACAGTCTGATTGAGATCTCTGAACAAAGAGACGAGATCTCGACGACGTCGCTGCGATCGAAGGACGTGTACCGGGTGGACAAGCAAGATGACGGAGCTGCTTATCGCACGTTCGAGAGCGGAACGATGCAGAATTGTCTCTCAGATGGATACTCCGCGCTCGGAGTCTACGTTTTCGTACTTGGCCAGCTCTTTGATGCCGCGCTTTCGAGACACATTCAGCACACCGACCGGCTGCATATGGCGTTCACGGCCTACTTCTTCCTACTTGACTGGAAAGCTTACGTCGCCGTTTAGTCTACAAGGGGTTACAAGATGGCGGCGCTCGCGAGAAACTTCCTTGCATCGTAGACGCTCTCGCTGCTGCTTCGGCAAAGCCACTCTATTGTACTGTTGATCATGGCACACGCAAAGCAGTTCCCAAAGACCCCGCTGTGCCCGTGGCTCCACAACACTGAGGTCGTAGAGTACCTCTTCGGCATCGCGAGGTCCATCTGCCCGGACTTCTCGCTCTTGGAATTCCAGCACGTCGTGCCGAGGATGAGGGGGATGCAAAGCGTGTAGATCGGTGGTGACACCCGCGGCCTCAACACGCAGAGCTACGGCGGCAACTCCGGGTACATTCACGACTACTACGGCCACGTCGATCCTGACGTTCTTCGGCGGTTGACGAGGTACCCGACGGGCGATGACGCCGAAGAGGCAATGTTCAAGGCGCACTCGGACGCCAACTTCCTGGTCAAGCTCCTCCGCTTTGCCGACGTGACAGACCCGAGACACAATAGTGCATCCGGTCTGTCAACCCGACCTCCGTCTACTCCCGGTGATGCGTTTCCGCCGTCAACAGCGCTGGCTGCATCAGATGATGAGGATGCATCACCGAGCGGAGAGGGCGAAGCGAGCAACAGCACGCGATCGGAGATGTCCGCTCTCTTATTCATTATCGACGACACTGAGCGCTGCAGTGCTCAGCTTTGGTAGCCCGCCAGTTTGAGATCACCCGGAGTGACGAAACGGAGACTCCGTTGGAGCTTCTAGACCCGTTCCCAATGGTCGTCGTCGACGACGACGACGAATGCGATGATGAAGCCGACTTTGGTCCGCTCGGGAGTGTGGACAAGACGATCGAGTACCGGATCCTGATGGAAGAAAAAGGAGACATCTACAGGAAGCGACGAAAAAGTGCTAACCCGACAACCCTGTCGGCCAAAATAGTTCAAACAAGATGGCGCAACTTCTTTCGGTGTTGGCGAAGCAGCACGGGCGAGTAGAGCAGTCGACAGGTCAGCGGATGGCGTGGGAGCATCGGTGGCAAGGTCGGCGCAAACTTGCGCACGCAGGTGGCGACATCACGGTGGCTACTCCATCCGTTGTCTTTGCGAACGTCGACGCTGCCAACGAGCTACGTAGAGGGTCGATTGTCGTCGCCCTTTACCGTGTCACTCGCGCCGAAGTCGTGCTGTGCATTGGGTTGTGGTGAGGGTGTTCAAGCGAGTCTCAACACTCCATCAGTACATCCAGCAAACACCGGACTTGGACACGCTCTCAAAGGTCACGCTTCGGGCGCGTCAAGTCTCCAGCGACGAATCTCCTATCGGCCAAGGGTCGGTGAGCCTGCCACTCAAGCGTCAAGCGCAGTGGTGTCACCTGTCCCCGCGTCACATCGTGTACGCATTTGCTCCGAACACAGCGCAGGTGGTCGAATCAACTGACGGTGTTGACGTGCTTCGCCTGGAGAGATCTGCGATGGATGTCTACCGCCGGCTGAACTCACACGAGTCGAAATTGATCCTCGCTCGCGCTCTGCTAAACTGCTAGGTACTGTCTTAAGAGACCTTCAAATTTGACTTGGTGTTTGTATCGAGCTGAGATACAGAAATGCATCGAACTTAGCCGAATTTTTGCATCAAAGCATACCCTTTTGACACCGTTCCCAGAGGCGCGACACAAAAATGCATCAATATGGTATGGAAATCCATATATAAAGTGCATCAAAGTGGCAAAAATCGGCCGATTTTGTCTCTCACATCTAATAGAGTTTTCCGGGGTCCTGTATGAGCGGTGGATAATACCCCCCGAGGTATGCTTCACGCCATTTTCCCTAAATTCATCGCTTTTCCCTTGTATCGGAGGAGAAAAAGGTGTGTGGCTGTTCTGTGCAAAACCGCGTTTGACTTGGAAATTGTATTGAATTTTTTTTCCAAGCCATTTCTGTTGTAACATGTTGTACCTACAAAATGTTCTTTTCAAACATGCTGTCAGATTAAACATTGGAGGGTTAAGAATCCTGCACATTTGGTCGGATCTCCGGAATTATTCCTACATTTACCGATTTTTAAGGGGATATGCAGTTTTTGTAAATTGTTTTGGGAATGGGAAAGTGACCGTGAAGCTGCAGAACGAGATGCATGTGTATTCTGCTATCTCCGCAACATACCCGCGATTTTAGTCGGCGATCGGCTCGACAATCAAGCACAGCGTCTGTTTGTTATCACGTCGTTGTGTGTGTGAATTCGATCTGCAGCAGTTGTCTGCAACTCTTAATTAACCACTTCGGTGGAGAGTTACAGAATTGCACTGTCTGATCGGCTATAATTAGAAACCACTTTGATCTGCGTGACGCACAGCGCCACTCTGCAAGCTGTTTTGTACTTTATATGCATGATCAGTCAATGAGCTGACGTGGAAATCTGATTTCCTGATCAATAGCGCTTTGAAGTTCAACCCTGACTCGCTCAACATTGTATGTTCGTCTTGACACTCATGCGCTTTGCGGCGGCATCGCGGCTTGTCCAAGACAGACAAGCACCAGTGACTTTGCAAAAACCGAGCTTGAAGAGCCCGAAGGTCGTAAACCGTAGCACTCGAGGTGCCTTCTGGTTGAAGTCGGTCTCAAGCTGCAGATCGGGCAGGAGCTCCGGTGTTTCGGCTTCAGTTTGAGCACAAGCTTCAGTCTTGTGCTCCAACGTTGGTGGGTCGGCCTCGAGGCCCCACCAAGCTGGCCGGCCAGTCAGTTCCGATTCGGCCGTGCAGCGACCACGTTCGAAAGCCTTCCAAAGCCTTCTGACGCCACCGAGCCCCGACACGAACCAACATGGTGCTCTCTCGCATCGCCCGCATCTGTTTGGCTCTCGCAGCATTCAACGCGATCTCCAACGGTTCAATCAACCTCCCGACTGTCAGCGCGGCTGGGCTGAGCTGCGGCGATGGGAACGCAGACAGCAGTGCTGGCAGCTCACACTCTTCTGGTGGCAGCGGGGCCGACAACGACACTGCGAGCGGCGCCAAGCTCCCCATCTTCTACTTTCACGGGAGCTCGGGCAGCGCACAGAACAGCGTCAACTACCGCGCCAACCTCACTGCTGAAGGCCGCACGTTCAACTCGCTCGAGTTCTGCGCCGGCCCGTGCAGCACCACGACGGGGCTGAACGAGCAAGTCGCAATGGGCGTCGCGAACGTCCGCTCGATCATTGCTGCGAGCCCAGAGGTGTACAAGGACGGCTACATCTTCATCGCCCATTCGCAAGGTGGGGCAGTCGCCAAGTTTGTGATCCAAGAGATGGACGACCACAACGTCAAGACGTTCGTGAGCCTCGCGTCGAGCGGCAACGGCCGGTTCTACGGTCCGCAGCCAGAAGACGCGGTCCCAATGAGCATAGCTGCAAGTCTGATCGGCCCCCAGGTCCCGCAGACGATCTTCAACGCGTCCGCGTACTCAGACCCAGCGACTTGGAACGGCAAGTTCCAGCTTGACTTCCTCACTGCGATCTTCGCCAACCCGGAGCTTCAAGCCACGATCCCGCAGTTCAACCAAGCGCGCTCGCCGTTTGTCCCACCGTGGCTCGAAGTGAACCCAGTCTTTCCGCGGTACAACAACCTCATCGAGTGCGTCGGAACGTCGGACGCAGTGCGCCAGTGCCGAGCCGACCAGAAGCGCTACAAAGACAACTTTGTGCGTGTCCAGAACGTGCACTTGTTTGCGTCTCCGAACGACTCGGTGCAGGCGCCGTACCAGACCGGACTCTACGGCTTCTACTCGAGCGTCACGAGTCTCGAAGCAATCGAGACAGAGTTCCAGTTGCTCAAAGTGCTCGACATGACAGAGACGCCCGAGTACATTGGCGACACGTACGGGCTCCAGACGATGGAGAAAGCCGGACAGATCCACCGCCACAGCGTCCCGATGGTCGACCACAACTGCTGGAACCGGAACTCGACAGACTTTGGCTGGGAGTGTCTCTGGGAGCCCATCTACGCCAAGCACATCTACCCGCTCCTCTGAGCGCGTACCTATCAGTAAGAACGCAAGCTTCTGTCGACCTTGACGTTGTCCCCGACTTGGGATTCGAATGCATACAACAAACAGTAGGTACCTCGTCGTTCAATATTAAGTCCACTTGTTTGTGTGTGTCAGTCGGTCACCCCCACTTGCGTCGCTTCGATGACGCGCTGTCCTTCTTTGCTGTCTTAACAAAGTGCTGCGGCAGTGGCTCCCGTGCGCTTGTCGGTACTGCAAGGTGCGTCATGAGCTCGCGGAGGTCATGCAGGTCGCGTCTAGACGCACTCAGCTTCTTGGCGGCGTCGCGCTTGTACTCCTCGGCTTGCTCGAGCTCGTCTTCCAGCTGAGCGTACGCGGCCTCGTGCTCCTGCTGCGTGTCGTTCTCGAACGACGCAGTGATCTCGTCGACCACGGCCTGTGCTTTCACTGTCGCCTCCTGAAGCTCGCTGCTCATCAGGTCCATTCCCCGCACGAGCTCGCGCTCTTTCACTACCACGAACGAACGAACAAGCGGACACCGTCAGTCCGAACAACCGTCGGCTATACCAGCACCTTTGTGTACGTACCCCGCAGGCAGTACTCGCACGCGTCGTTCTCGCCCTCCTCCATGCAGATCGAGAGGTGCGCAAAGTGGTACTCGACAGTCGTGCACAGTACGTCGGCGCACACGTCGAGGTCCAAGTGGTGCTGTAAGTGCGTGAGGATCTGCTGGCAGTTGAGGAGGCACCGCGGGGCCTTCGACGGCGAGCAGAACGCCGCTTCAGCGATTGCGAACGCGAGCGCCATTGCTTCAGCGTACTGTGTCTGCGCCTGGGAGTTGTCGCGTTTCGTCTGGAGCAGACTGCGGATGTAGTCGTCCTCAGGGTCCACGGCCGGAGTACTTAGCTCAGCGGCTGGAGTGGTCGGAGCTACCTCGTCCTCTTTCCTGTCTCTGTCAGTCGACTGTTTAATGGCAACTGGGGGCTCAGGCTGCACAGCTGCACTGGTGGACTCGGGCTTGGCCGGCGACGGCATCGACTCAGTCTGTCGATCGCAATAAGTACGGTAGTCGCCACCACTGTGAGCGAACTTAACCCCCCCCTTAAGTGCGATTTCTAGGTCGGACCGCTAAAACGCACCTTGATCGGCGGCTCGCTGTCAATGTGCCACGCAGGCTGGGGGAAGTTGAAGATCGGGAGCCGCAAGCGGAGCACGAGCGCGTTCAGCTCTTCAACGTGCTCGACAAGCGCCAGGCGCTTGCGCTCGTACTCTTTGACCTGCGAGCTGCAAAAGTGGAACGCCGCGGCCGCGTCGCGAACGCCGTCTTTGTGCGCTTGCCGCCAGTGGCTCATCGCACGCTTCTGCTTCGTGACAAGTGCCTCGATACAGCGGATGCGGTTGAGCTCCTTGCGCAGGCGAACTTAGCAGAATACACTGTCAGCACTCGACTAAGTTCGATATATACCACCCACTCGTTTACCGACACCGTCTTACCTCGGACGCAGAATGGACACCCCGAGTGTTTGCACGCGACCATGTGCTCGTGCATCTCGAGCCCAACGCGGCAGTCGTCACCACACGGCGGCTCGCGGCTCTCGTTGTGGAGCGTGACCGCCACTGCGCGCACACACGCCGGCTGCGTACACTTGCCAAAGGAGAAGCACGCCCGAGCGTCCTCTAAGCGCACGGCCGCGTGAATGTACTCAGAGAGCGCGTCGAGCAAAGGCAGCTCGTCACTGTTGGAGAGAGATGCGAGCAGCTCGTTCAGCGGAATGGGTTTGTCGGTTTCTTCTTCCTCCTCCTCATCCTCCTCGCTGCCACCACCACCAGCACTCGCGTCCGGACTGTCGGCGATGATCTGTTCCTGCTCCTGCTGTTGGAGCGGGCTCTGCTGCTGGCTGACGCTGTCTGCGCCACTAGCAGCGCGTGAGGCGTCAAAGTGCGCTTTCGCTTCTGCGGCCCACGCTTCGAACGACTGCGCACGCCCGAATCGACTGGTGAGCACGTGGGCAGCGCTTGCTCCGCGCGAGTGCCACCGACGCGCGCACGCAGCACACAGGCGCTTGTCTCGCCGTGGGTCGCACGTGGCGCAGCTGAAGGTCCACGGCGCTTCAGTGCACCAACTGCAGGTGTTCTCGGCGGCGTCCGCATCCGCGTTGACATCAGCATCTGCGGCCGCCATTTTCGTGTCGAAGTTGCTGAAGTCCATTCTGTCTGACGAGTTGATACTTGAGTATCGATCTGTTTCCATTCTGACAAGTTGATACTTGAGTATTGACGTGTGGTCCAGTTCGTTCGGACAATTTCATCGTAGAAAAGCGAGCGAAATCTATTTGTCTCCATGAAAAATACAGATTATTATTTCTCCATAAATAGAAAATCGTAAACACCGTATAAAAACTACTTGATTGTATATCCCGACCTACTGTATGAAAAGTGACAGTGATGTCATCGAGAGATTGCGCAACACTTTTGAATGCGCAAACCCTCACTTTAACCACTATCAAATCCAAATAGCAGGTCAGGGTATACTTTAACCAAGTAGTTTATGATACGGTGTGTTGATGGCCCTTAAAAATGGGAGAACAAGTAATCACATTGTCAATCAGTTTGTTATAACTACGAGGTAAATACCCAATGGACCTGCCATTGCTCGCTCTCGCCGCCCACCGCATGGTGGTCTTCGCGATGGTTGAGCTGCAGCTATCTCTGTCGGACGTTGCCACGATTCTCGCCGAGTACGCAGCATTGTGCCCGCGCACTTCACTCCAGCGGTGCCTAAATGGTAATGGTGGTTCTCTGATCTTTCTTGCGGAGGCTGAAGGGCTCAGGCGCGGTTGTGAAGCCGCTGGAGCTGCCGCAGAAAGCTGAGCTCTGCGCACTGGAGGTGCGTGATGATGAGGTTGCGCGTCAAGCGAAGGTGGCGTGGGATGACCAACACCTTGTCGCGGAAGGACAGCACGACCTCGGAGACAGACTCGCACCGACAGAGGAGAGTCGGAGCCGGGGTGGGTTGGCGGACTCCTTTGAGGAGCTCCTGCGAATTCCAGATCCCGCCCCCCTTGCTCGACACTTTATCGCAAAGGCGCATGTACCAAGAAAGACGCAAGAAGGCGCACTTCGTCTCCGGCTGCAAGCTCCTCAAGATGATAGACGATGCACACAGCAGCATGGTCATTTGCATGTTCGCACGGCCGACAAGCTGGTGAGATTACATTTTTATTTTGGATTGGTTTGGTCAAATTCTACTGTCTCTTATGTGCGCAGATATTCGCGGCAATATTGAACGCGGTGGACCGGGATGTCACCGTGCGGATCGTCGTTGACTACAGCCAGAGTCATGACCGCTCGTTTGTGCTCCGCTACCCTCGATGTACTGCTCTCCAGCCGCGCTGGCCAAAGGGCGGATCATTCACACCAAGTTCATTGTCGTCGGCGGTTTTCAGCTCTTAATGGGCTCTAAGAACCTGTCAAGAGCTGGGTTTGCGACTAGCGTGGACAACCTTGCGGTCTTCGAGACAGGCAATATTGGTTTCGAGCTTGCAGCTTGGTTTGAGGAGCTCTCTGCTGTAGAGACAGCACAGGAAGCCCCCTCGTGGCGGGAGGCATCCACAGGCCGAAATGAAACCTTGCGTCGGATCAGAGCCTCAAGGTAAATGCGCGTGAGCGAGCGACACTCATGAGGAGGTCGTGGCATCGTGGCGGTCATGCATACGTAACTTGTTCGAACATTTTTGCCTAGTTGTAATCTTCGCGTCTGGACAATTTCTGTTAGACGCGATGTTAGCAGCAAATATCATTTTTTCATATCACCACGTCAAGTCCATCTTGCCAACCATTAGTCCATCAAGCCATTCATCGCCATCAAAGTGAAGCCGCACTTTCGTCAGCACCTGCAGTAAGCAGAAGACACCAGCAAGCAGCCGAGGAACGAAGTCATGTCCAGCACGCAGCCTCCGCCCACCGAGCAGGAGCGGCAGCGCAAGCTGAAGCTCGCCGAGCGCGAGAAGAACGAGGTCGAGCAGCTGGAGCAGCGCATTCGCGAGCAGACGCCGGCGCGCGGCTCGCAGCTGCCGGAAGCCGCGAGCTTCGAGCTCTTCCCGCTCTCGGACGCCACACGGCGCGGACTCCAGCGCGGTAAGTTCGCCAAGCCCACGCTCATCCAGACTGGCGCCATCCCACACGCGCTCGCCGGGTACGTTATTGGTGTTGATGTTGTTGTAGCGAAGTGAAACGGTGGCCAATGACTCACTTCACTACCTCTCTCTTGGACCCACTGCTGCGCCTACTGTATGTACAGCCGCGACATCCTCGCAGCTGCAAAGACCGGGTCTGGCAAAACGCTCGCGTTCCTCATTCCGATCCTCGAAAAGCTCTATCGCGCGCGCTGGGACGTTGAAGACGGACTCGGAGCGCTCGTGATCTCCCCAACGCGTGAGCTCGCGCTCCAGATCTTTGAAGTGCTCCGGGTCGTGGGCAAAATGCACTCGTTCTCCGCTGGGCTCGTGATTGGCGGCAAGAACTTCCGCGAAGAGCAGCTCCGGCTCGTGCGCATGAACCTCCTCGTGTGCACACCGGGGCGGCTCTTACAGCACATGGAGCAGACGCCGAACTTTGACGCGTCCAACTTGCAGGTGCTCGTGCTCGACGAAGCCGACCGGATCCTCGACATGGGTTTCCAGCAGCAGCTCACGTCGATCCTCGCGTACTTGCCCCCGAGTAGGCAAACCATGCTCTTCTCAGCCACACAGACCAAGTCGGTGAAAGACCTCGCGACGCTCAGTCTCCACGAGCCCGAGTACGTGGCTGTGCACGAAAAGTCGGCGCAAGCGACGCCGAGTGGCCTCGCCCAGAGCTACGTTGTGTGTGCGCTCGACCAGAAGCTCGACGTGCTCCTGTCGTTCATCAAGTCGCACTTGAAGCAGAAAGCGATCGTGTTCCTCTCAACGTGTCGCCAAGTGCGGTTCATACACCAAGTGTTTTGCAAACTGCAGCCTGGCGTGCCGCTCTTAGCACTCCATGGCAAGTACAAGCAAGGGAAGCGCGTCGAGATCTACTACGAGTTCCTCAACAAACCCGCCGCTGTGCTCTTTGCGACCGACATTGCTGCACGCGGTCTCGACTTCCCGCAAGTCGACTGGGTCGTCCAGCTCGACTGCCCTGAGGACACGGCGAACTACATCCACCGCGTCGGCCGCACAGCGCGGTACAACAAGCAAGGCAAAGCGCTGCTGACGCTGCTGCCGTCCGAAGCCGCTGGCATGGCGACAGCGTTCGACGACGCCAAGATCCCGATCAAAGAGATCAAGCTGAACCCAGCCAAGACGCAGAGTTGCCGCCAGAAAGTCACGTCTGTCGTCGCGGCGGACAAGGACATCAAGGCGCTGGCGCAGAAAGCAGTCATGTCGTACGTCCGCTCGGTGCACTTGCAGCCGAACCGCGCAGTATTTGACGCTGCCGCGCTGCCAGTCGACGACTTTGCGCTCTCGTACGGACTCCCAGGGGCTCCGCGGATGGCGTTCCTCGCGAAGCTGGCGACAGAAGACCACGAAGCGATGCGTGAGGAGCTACGTGGGAAGAAGAATGTGAACCGGAAGCTGCAGAACCTCAAGGACAAGATCAAGGCCGAGAAAGAGCGTCGGCGTCTCGAGAAGCAGCTCGCTGCGATTGCAAAGGACAAGGCGGCTGAGACGCCTGCACAGGCCAAGGCCAAGGCAGCAGAGAAGGAAGAGGCTGAGAGCGACGACGAAGACGGCGACGACACTCTGATGGTCGTGAAGCGGCGCCACGATTGGGACAAGGACAACAAGAGCGCTGCGGCTGGCGCCGGTGCTAACAGTGACGACAGCGACGAGATCGACTTGGACGCACCGCGGAGCCGGAAGCAGCGGGCGGCCAAGAAGATCCGCGTCGACAACCACGTGTCGGCGAACCGCGTCGTGTTTGACGACGACGGGAACAGCATGAACGCGCTCGAGAAGCTCGCAGCGCAGCACGTGGACGTGGACGTAGCGTTCGCAGACGTGGAGGTCCAGTCGAAGCAGTTCCAAGCGCAAGTCGCAGCGCGACTCAAGGCCAAGGACGCAGAGGACCGGCGTCTCGAGAAGGAGCGCGTGCGCGCCAAGCACCACAAGAAGCGCATGAAAGCCAAGGGCGAACGGGCCGACGACGACGACGACAGCGACGACGACAACGCGGGAGCGACGCTCGGTGGCGCGTCCTCGGACGAGGACATGGCGAGTGGCAGCAGCGACGACGAGAACGACGGCGAGTCCGACGCTCAGAGCGAGGAGGACGAGAGCAGCAGCGAAGAGGAGAAGGGGAAGACAGCGAACAAGAAGGCAGCGAGTCGCAGTGCTGTCGCGAGCCAGGAAGAGCTCGCACTGCGTCTGCTGCAGAAGAGGTGAGAGAGAGAGACAGGGGAGAAGAAAGGAGGCGAGTCGAGAGCGCGACAAGCGCGTGTCGATGGAATAGACTGGTGGATGCATGGTTGGATGGATGGATGGATGGATGATATGCGTAGTGGTCTTCTCGTCATCGGTCCTGTTGTTGCGATATTTCAAGCGCTCTTTCAGCTGAGCACGTGGTCTGTCAGCAACGCAGCAGGGCATGTCGACCGACGACGACGCGTTCGCAGACAGCGACGTCGTGGACGATGACAACGAGCTGGAAATCCAAAGCGACAACGCCACGGACTCTGTTGCGTACGATGCGGACGAGTTCGACGACTATTCGGATGCGTTCGAGTCTGGAGGTGACAACAGCGGCGCTGAAGTCTACGCAAGCGAAGCCGTTGCACCGGCAGCCAGTGCGATTCGATTCGACAGCGACGACCCTGTGCACGTGTTCTGGACGGAGGAGAACGAGTGGTTTGCTGGGACTGTGACTCGCGTCAGTGAAGCGGCCAAGCGGACGTACTACGTCCAGTACGATGACGGGGAAGCAGCGTGGGAGGTACGCACTAGTCTAGTTTTCTGTGCATTGAGCGCTAGAGTGCGTGTTTGGTTGTCGGTGACGGTGTGCGGCTTCGTGTTCACAACGCTTCATGGCTCGAAGTCTCCCGAGCGCATGCGGTGCGCACCAGAAGCGTTCGGCTTCGCGACACGAGGGTTCCAGCAGCTCCAGTTGCTTGTCGCCCTCCCGTCTCAGCGCCTCACCGGCATCACCGGCATCGCCACGACGCCGTTCCTCCAATCCCGTGTCCTCGTGTACTGGACCGACTCTGCGTCCTGGTTCGCTGGGTTCGTCACGAGCATCGACGCTGCAAGTCGTGCGTTGCAAGTCGAGTACGAAGACGGCGACGTGCGCTGGGAACAGGTGCAGTATCTGCTTCGCTATCCTGGTTCACTCTGCTACGGTCAACCACCCCTACCGCTTCATGATCACAACTCACGATCCTCTTCTCACTCCAGGAACGCGACTTTACAAACATCCTCGTGCATGTGCCGACAGCGACAAGCAGTCCCGAGAGCAACGACCACGTGACAAAAGCGGCACCAGCCTCACCACGACCACTGCAGACTCCGTCGCTGCTGCCGTCATCACCACAACCACCACCGGCGCCGTCTTTGCCCCATTTCGAGCGCGTTCTCGTCCCGCGAGCGTACAAAGCGGCAATCACTGACCACTTCCGCCCGGAACGAACTCCACGCCCGTACGTGAGCGTCACGACCACGATCGGATCTGTCATCACTGCGAGGAGTAACTACACTGAGCGGCGATACCTCCACTCGACGCTCAAGTGCACCTCGAGCCGCTCTGTTCACCACACTGACGCGCACGACTGCGAGGTGCAGACTGAGATCGCTACGACATGTGAGGACGAGTGTGGGGCCGTCCAGCCCAGTATCTGTCGGCATTGTGGCTGCTGATAGTGTGCTACTGCGACCTTCAATGCGACCCCAACAATGTCTACTCTCTCTCACACACGCCTGCTTACGCGTTCTTCTGGCCGCGCACACTCTTGAGCATCTTCTTGAACGACCGACTGCTGCCTGGTCGAAGTGGAGACGCGAGCCCCGACGTCGCAGCGAGTGAAGCTCTGTCATACTTCTCTTTCGAAGACGACACGGACGCTGCCTCGACGTCGCTGTCCACGTTCTCGTCCTGCGAGAACGCGTACCCGTGGTACTGGAGCCGTGGCGCGGCATTCGACGCAGGCGTACCATGCGCACCACCACCGCCACTCGGCGACACTGTCTGTGCGGTACCTGGAGCGCTCTCGATCAGCGGGTGGAGCTCGTGATCGTGCTCCCACGCACCAAACGCGTCGTCGCGGCTCTCGACAGCGTGGAACGACGCACGCGCTCGAATGTGCGGCGAGCCATCGCTGTCCTGGCTGCCACTCGAGATGAGGCTCTCGGCCAGCGGCGACGAGCGACGGAACGACTCGTGCGCGCTCTCAAACGACGGGAGCTGTTGGCGCAGCACCTTTGCGTAGTCCAGAACCGGGACCTGCACGTCCGGCCACATGACTGCCTTGTACTCGCTCGCCATGCTGCGTGGCGAGTTGGCCATGCGCAGCTTCTCACGTTCCTGCAAGATGTGGTACGTCGACGGGAAGTTCATGCGCCGGACGATCTTCCACAGCACGTCCCGCAGCAAGCTGAGCGTGACAACGAGGAGACACAAGGCCCAGAACGCCGGCAGCTCGAGTAGGAACGTCATTTCGCCCACTGCGTGTCGGAAACGGCTCGTCGGCGACGACAGGAGCGCGCCGACGCCAAACCAGAGCGCAATCGACGCGAGAACTGTCGTCGCAAAGTACCACGTCACCATAAACGTCTCGAGCACGAGCTTCAAGTTGACGACGATCACGAGGTTCGTGAACACGACAAAGCCGAGCGTGACGAGTCCGCCTTCCAGGCCTGTCGACGACACAGTCACCGGGTGGTGCGGCGCGACGTCGTGTGTCGAGACCGACAGGTCGCCTTGGAACCCCCACGCTGAGACGAAGAAGATGACGACCGAGTGCCAGATGCCAGTGAGGATCCACGGCCAAAACACGCGACGTGCGAGCAGCACGTTCGACTGCCCGAGACTGTAGAGGTACGGGAACTTGGCCGCGCTCGCAGACGACACGTCCTGGTCAAAGACCGCAAAGAGCACGAGTGGCAGGCTCGTGTAGAGAACGTTGAAGCTCTGCGCAGCAACGTCGAGAATGAGCGGCTGCCCCGAGAAGCCGCAGAAGCAGCCAAACCAGAACGTCGTGAGCACGTACGTCACGTTCTTGTACAGCATGTAGCTCATGAGCTTCGCGACCCGCCGGTACGCCCAGCGTCCGTGCACAAAGAGGAGCCGCTGGAGGAACCGGAACTGCCCAATCGCATAGTCCGACGAGTTGACAGCTTGCATCCCTTCTTGTCCCGAGATGCCGACGCCAACGTGAGCGGCTTGGATCATCCCGACATCGTTCGCGCCGTCGCCGATCGCGAGCGTGATGCTCTCGGGCTCAAAGTGGCGCACAAACTCGACAATGTCGGCCTTTTGCTTGGGTGACACACGACAGCAGATCACAGACGAGCACAGTGTTGTGACTTGGTAAAAGAGCGGACGCAAGCGCGGACGGAGCGCGTGCTCAAGCGCTTTGCCGTCGATAACAAGCGCAATCGACGGCGACGCGTGGCGTCCAGCGCTGTCAAAGCCTGCAAACGAACCGCGTCGAAGCACCACAGCGTCGTCCCCGCCGTTGTCGTCTGTTCCGCTCCCAGCATCGTCACGGCCGACGGTCGAGACTGGAGAATACGTCAACGCACGACGAGCAGCAGGCGCTTTGCGCGTCCGCGTACGCTTCTTTGACGGTGGAGCACCCAAGACGAGCGTTCGAACTGAAGCGCGCAGACGCTCGTGCCAAGCGTGTGAAGCCTGGCGTCTGCGGGCGTGGTGCCGCTTGGCCGCGCGGGTGCTGTTCGACACTGCTGAGAGCCGCTCTTGCCGCATCGCCACCTCCTGGAGCCCTTTCGCGACAGCAATGTACTCATCCGACGCCACCTGGACGACGTCCATCTCGCTCGTGAGCAGCGAGCACGCGTAGCCAATGTTGATCGCAGTCTCCATCTTGTCGCCCGTGAGCGTCCACACTTTCATGCGGGTCTGGCGCAGCAGCTCGAGCGTCTTCGGCACGCCGTCCTGGAGCTTATCTTGCACTGCTGTGACGCCAAGCAAGTGCAGGTCGAGCTCAATTTCGTGCATAAGCGGGTCGATCGCGTTCGGCAGCCCCTGTCGCCGCTTCACGAGCTCGTCCATAGACGCAGTCGCAGCCGCGAACCGGCGGTTCCACGCTTCGTACTCGACGCGATCGATCGTCTTGGACGCAATGCAGAGCGTGCGCAAGCCGCACTGGGCGTACTCGGATAGCTGCGCGTACACATCGTCAATGCTCGCAGCGTCGCTCGCTTGTTCAGCTGCGAGCCGCTCAAAGATCACATTGTCTGCGCCTTTGCACAGCAGGTGGATCTCTCGCTCTGGTGTCTCGACAATCACAGTCATCCGCTTCCGGTCACTGTCGAACTCGAGCACGTTCAGCAAGGTGTAGACGCGCGGGTGGGCGAACCCGGGCTCGAGAAGCGCCAGCGCACTCGGCGTGCGATGCACAAAGCGGACGTTACAGTGCGCAGCCGCCGCGACGAGCGCTTGTTCGTCTGGCGACGACGCCGAGTACTCGGGCGTCGCACTCGCGCACATCTCTGCAAACGGCTTGGCTGGGAGGAGCGTGTGGCAGAGCGCCAAGTGCCGAAGGAAGAGCTGGACCCGCATCGCGTGCGTGCCGCCTGCCTGGAGGTCCGTAAACAGCGCGGTCGGGTCAAAGCGGACAAACGGCGTCGAGCTGTTCGTACTGCGCGTTGTCGTCGTTGTCGCGTCGGTGCTGTCGTCGTCGGCTTCTAGGACGTCGCCGCCATAGTGTTTCCCGTCGATCATGCAGAACCGGAACAGCATGAGGTTCATCGTGAGCGTCCCTGTCTTGTCCGTGAAAATGTGGTGCACGCGGCCGAGGTCTTCGTTCAGCGCGGACGAGCGCACGAGCGCTGGCGTGTCCGACGCCGCGTCGTACATGTCGAGGTCCTGTTCGATAAAGTACGCTTGCCAGTACTTGACAAACTCGAGCGAGACGTTCAGGGAGATCGGGACGAAGTTCTGCATGATGATAAAGTAGCGCAAGTGGAGCTTGAGGAGCTCGCGGAACGGGAACCCCGCACTTTCACGAACTGAGCCAGCCGAGCTGTGGAGGTACCAGTACGCGTTCCCTCGCGACACCATCCAGAGCGCACCGAGGAGCGCGCCAAGGAGGCACACGAGCTGCTGGATGCAGACGACGCCAATGATGAGCGCGTTCAAGCGCTGCTCGACCGACGACGTCTTGACGACCGGCTCCGTGTTGCTGCAAAAGACTTTCGTCTCGTGTCCAGTGAAGATCGCGACCCCGACAACCGCGCGTGTGTTGCGCAGGACGCAGCTGCGGAGCACCATCTGCTTCGCAGTGATCGGGACGCGCACACAGGTCGAGCCGTCCAGAGTGTGCGTCACCTGCTGCAGCGCGTGGTGGTGGGCCGACGTCGCGTCGTTGTCGTCAGTCGCAGTAACGCCTTGGACCCCGAGAGCGGCCGCTTGGTGCGCGTTCAGCGACAGCGAGAACGTGCCGTCGAACGTTGCGATGCGGTTGTTGGGCGGCTCGCACTCGATGACTCCACGCAAGCGGTTGAGACCGCCGCACGACGGCGCTGTGAGTGCTGTGACCAGCGGAATCGCAGTCCGGATCTTCAGGTTCGTCTCGCCGTCGAGCGACTTGGTCTCAATGTACGCCAAGTTGCCACTCGGGCGGTGCAACGGAGCCACACTCGGTGCTTCCTCCTCCTCCTCCTTCTCTGCATGCGTTTGACTGGCAACAGCGAGTGCGCTGGTCGCGTCCGCGTCCGCGTCCATCGTCGCGTCTTCGAGCTCTTCCGCGCTCAGCATAAAGAGGTCCGCTGGCACGGTCTCGTCGTTCAGGACCTTGACAATGTCGCCGACGCGGATCTCGCCCCACTGCCGCTGCTCCCAGGCGCCATACGCGCTGAGACGCAGCACCGACTGGCTGTTCATGACTGCGTCTGCACGGTGGCGCGCACGGTCTTCAAGCGCCTCTTTGATGGCGCTGCACACAAACACGAACGTGAGTGGGAGGAGGATCGTCGGCACGCCGTTCGTGTTGCTCACGTCCTTGATCGTCTGCAGCACTGCAATGAAGAGAAAGTACAGGTTCGACGGTCGCTGGACTTGGGCGAGCAGCACGCGCGGGACAAAGTTGAGCGCTGTGTACTTGGCGCTCACGACCACGTTGTCTGCAAACGCAGTGTTCTCCGTGTCGCCCTCGGCGGAGGCGCTCCGACGTCGACGCGCAGAATGCATATCTGCCAGTCGCGCACGCAGCTGCTCGGCTACGGACGTAGTAGGCGGCTCCGCAGCGGCAGCACGTGCGCGTCTCGCGCTTTGCGGCCGGTCAATAGGGATGACGCGCATGCGTGTTGGGCTTTTCTGTCTCGTCTGCGGCTGTGGCTCTTGTGGCGCGTGTAGTTCTTGTTTGAAGGGTAGCGCGAGCTGGTGGTGGCCGCGATTGGCGTTGGAGGAGACGCCGCTCGTGCGTAGCGGCGCCAACGCGTCACGGGTGCTCATGACCGTGATTGATTGTGATTGTGGTTCGCGAAAATAGTTGGGGCGTGATTCCAGATCGAGCCTGTCGAAATTCATGTGATGTGGGTCACTCAAAATATGACCTTGGAGGAGTCGATTCTTTTGGTTTTGCCAGCAGCACTCGTCACGCAAATTGCCAGCCAGCCACACGAACTTCGTTCGCATCACACCACTCGAGAAGAAGCGCACGACAAGGACGGACGGTCCAATGAGTGACGGCGTGCGGTCCGTTGGCAGCTCACCAGATGCGCGCGCGTCGGCGCTCGGCCAGTCCATGATGTGGGAGCGTGTATCGCTCTCGCCGTACGAGGTGCTCTCGGTCCAGCTCGAGCACGAGCTGCAACTCGCCCAGGACGCACTCGCCAAACCGCGCAAGCGGAACAAGAACGGCGTAGACGTGCACCGGGAATCGGGCAAGGCGGTGGGTTGCGTGCGCGTAGAGGTCGTGGCAGCAAAGGGGCTCGCAGAGGCGCTTGCACAGCACCCGGTGCTCGGCAATGCACAGACGCAAGTCCCACAGCTGCACGTGTCGACCATGGCGTCGCCCTCGTCTGCGTTCGAAAAGTCGACGAAAAAGCACTTACGCACAACAGCGGTGATGCTTTCGACGAGCCTGCGCCACGTCTACTGGAACGAGGCGCTCGTGTACGACGGCGTGAAGGCAAAGGTGTTTACAATTAAGCTGAGTGTGCACAGCAGCGCTGGTGCACGCGCCGATATTGTGGTGGGCGAGGCGGAGATCAGCAGCAGCCAGCTGCTGGACCAACTGCCGCACGAGCAGTGGCTCCCGCTGAAAGCACCGGCGTCCGCACTCGCTACAGCGCCTAACGCAGCGTCACTCGGCAGTGTGCTCGTGCGCGTCACGTTCGAGTACAACGCAGCGGAGATTAACGCGCGCGCGGTCGCGGCACTCGAGCTGCGGAAGGCCGAGAACGACGAGAGCATTGAGCGTTTCCGCAAGACGGCAGCGCTCGTGAAGGCCCACGAGCAGCACCCCGCTGCGTTTGGCGACGCGACTGCGCGTGCAGGGCTCTACATCCCAGGCAACGACTTCCGCGCAGAATCGCACCACCCTGGCGCAGTGAGCGTGACGCCGCTGCCAGACAAGGCGCGCATTGTGACGCCGTTTGGACGGGGCGTTGTGGTCGCGTTCCGCAAAGAGACGAAGATGTACGTGGTGCAACTGGACACGGACACAGCATCGAAGAACCCGACGCGCGCATACTTGCGCCAAGAAGTCGTGCGCGAAGAGCCGAACGAGCCGCACTTTCGCATGCACATGAAGGTGGCGACGCCGTATGGTGAGGGCGTAATCGACGAGATCCGTCCACACGACGACGTGGTGGTCGTGATTACCGACTATGGGCGCTTGTACATGCAGAAAAAGGACGTCAAGATCCCGGCGAAAGCGATTGGCGAGATGACGACGAAGGACTTGATTGCGCAAGCGATTGTGCTCGCAGATGCTGGGAACGAGCAGTTCCGCACGAACGCGCTTGAAGACGCGATCTACAGCTACTTGCGGTCGCTCGGGTACTTGCAGCGCGTCGACCAGGACATGACGACGCACAAGGAGAAGGCGACGATGCTGCAAACGATGATTCGGTGCCACCTGAACATTGGCGCGTGCAAGCTCAAACTGGACGCGTACGTCGACGCGGAGATTGCGTGCACGAACGCGCTGAGCATCTTGACGGTGCTGGGCGAGAACCGCACGGGCAATGTCGTGACGTGGATGGGCCGCATCGGCATGAGTGACCAGCTGCTGTTCGAAGACTGGCCGTCAAAGGCGCGTTTTCGCCGGGCCCAGGCGTGCGTGAAGCTCGGCAAGTACACGGATGCGAAGCAGGACTTGCTGATTGCCGCGAAGCTCACGCCGAAAGACAAGTCGTGCCGTGCGTTGCTGGATCGCGTGTCGAAGCTCGTGAGCGAGCAAAAGAGCCAGGAACGCCAGACGTGGGGTAAGGTGTTCAGCAACAAGGAGGAGTCTGCAGTGCAGTCAGAGTCAAAGAGCGTACGCACGACGACGACGACAACGACACGCACTTCAACGAGTTTGTCTGCAGATGCCGAGGCGTCGATTTTCACGCGCAAGACAAAGGCGCAGCGAGAGCGAGAGGCGTCGAGGAAGGCGGTGGCAGCTGCGGATACAGAGCCGTGGTATCTTACGCGGACAGCGCTGGCAACTGCGTCTCTGGTGACCGCGGGCGTCGCCGCAATCACGCTGCTGGCTCTCAAGCAGCAGCAGCGCTCGTAAAACAGCGCTTGCCTCGTCCACTTCGCAACGCAGCGCTTACGGTATGGTACGCACGCACGCATTTCGTGAAGTCTCGCTGCGGTTTGTAGACGTCTCCGCAATCGACAACGTTCTTCCAGTCGCTGTTGCTGTCGATACACCTACTTCTGGTGCTGCTACTGAGCGGCGTGGCTTTGTGATTGCAATCATGTGTCGACGAACGGCGTGCGAGTCGCCAATGAAACCAAGTAGGCTGCTGCATGCGTGTTAGCGCAGCTGCGTGCGTACGATAACGCATGCTAGTCGCTCGATGATCGTGCGATGGTGGACGTTGAAGTCGCCACTGTCTCTTCACGATCACTTCTCGTTCGCAGCCGGATGGGTACGCGCTCGGGGCTCGTCGACTGCCGCGGATCCTGTCCGCTTCTGGAGCGACTGTGGCACCGCAAGAGCTTGGAAGCGTTTGACAGAAGCCAGTGCCGCTGTGCTTACAAAGAGAGACAGAGCTGATAGATCCAAGCGCCTGCTGCTGCGTGTGTGTAGCCACTTTTGCTTGCTACGTAGAGCGGGTTCGCGAAAGGGAAAGCAGCAGCCGTCGGCTGGTGTTCACAGCAGTTCACAACACGAGAGCGAGACACCGGAGAAGCGTGTCTCTTCAATGCGCGTGGAGTGATGGTCGCTTCAACGTGGCTGATATCTTTTGAAAGATTACCGAAAAGCGTATCTTGCCTCCAGCCTTGCAGCAGCAGGAAACACAGAAAACCACTGGCGTGCTGCTGCTGCGCTGACTGGCTGGTGGTCGAGGGTTCGCAACACCTCTCGTGCAGTTGCAAATGGTTCGCGATGTTGTTCGAGTCGATTCGCATCGCGTCGTTGTACTAAAGAAATGTTACCGCCGCCGCATTGACTTGTATTGCGCCAGCATCGCAGAACCAACTGCCTTTCACACAATAGCGCGGCAAAAGCAACGATCGCATGACAAGAGTGCGCGTGCGCAATATATCAGAAAGTTCTCAGCTTCGTTGTGCGTGTGTCATCCTGCTTCGGGTGTCTCGATCTTTCACCTTGGCTTGTTTGAAAGTTACGTGATGCCACCACGGTAGTCGACGAAGACAACGCCAACGAGATCCAGAAGCCCAAGACGCAAGGGGGCATGCATCTTGGTGAGAGCGTGAACGAGCGAATGGGAATGAATAGGCGATGGAGAAGAGGCAGAGGAGGGAAAGATCGGCTGTGTATCGTCACTGCGAGCAGCATCAGTATCTGACGGCTGGCTGTAGCCGTCAGATACTGTGCTCGTCGACATTCTCCGTTCGAAAAATGACGGTAATTTTGGATCTTGAAACGCAGTTACGGAAAGCTATTTTTGGCTGCTGGTTGGCAAGCAACCGTGTGTGTTGCTTCCTCGCATTGAATGAACAAGCCAGCGCCAGCGTGCGAACATCACTCCTGCTTTGTGACTCGTTCAGTCCGAGCAACTGCAACCAACGCCGCAAAATAACGACAACAAGCGTGCTTTGCTTGCTGCGAGCAAGCAAGCGTGCACACACCCGCCGAGTGCGAGAGCACAACGACGCGGAGGAGGACGAGCAACCATTTCATTTCTCAATCTTCCGCCTCGCACGCGCACTCGACCCGCGCAACCCACAGCGGCGGGCACGTTTCGTTTCGGCGCAACGGCAGCCGCAGCAGCTGAGAAGAAGCGCGAGAAAAAACAGCGCGACCTCCTGGTGCGAGCCATGGCGAGCCGAGAAGAAGAGCGTGTGTGGAGTGAGAGCGAGCGATTGACCACGACGAATTGCAACGCTCACATCTCTGCTTTGCTTCTGTGTGTACAGGCGTGAGTGAAGAGCGTGTCTACAAACGTCAAGCACGAGTAGCTGCCGGACGCTAGCAGCACCTGTGAGAAGGACCTCGGACTTCGAACGAAGACCACAACAAAGACGGTCCGTCATTGCGCATCTGTCGTCGTGCTTTGCGTCGGCGCTGAACACGTACGTGTGCTGACAAACGTACGCACTCGTTTGCTTTCTTAGAGAAGGAGAGAGGGAGATATGAAGCCGACGAGAGGAAAAAGACCGGAAGCTACGCTTCCGCAAACCCGCAGACTTGGCGTGATTGATTACGAGAAGCCTACGCGACTGGGTAACCCCGTGGAGCCGACTTGCGTAAAGCTGCAAGGTCTATCGGACGGCTTCCCGACGTCCACGTCGATGTGGTCGTCGGAAGGGAACACGAGACTCTACCAGCGCTCCAACTCGATCCCTCCGTCGCACCCTGTCTCGGCAGCCTTCGGAGAGCTTCGCGCCAGTATCAAGGCGGACATACTGCAGCTGCCTGACACGGTCAAACCCGGCGCGAGGTCGCGCGAAGATAACCAGACCGGCGAGAGCAGCGCTGACAAGCATAGCACCTCGACTTCGGTCGGGCTGGACATTCAGCGATCCTGGAGCGCTCCGCCCACCAACGAACAGGTGAGTGCCGGTTCTGTTGTCAACTCAATGGTGGCGTTATGGTCAGATCACTCATGACTCGTTGCTTGCGGACAGACTCGTTCCGTCGAAGGCAACCAGGACCAAGAGCAGACTGCGACTCCATTGACTATGGTACGTGGTCTGGTGCGACGTCTAATCAATGCATCGACGCGAGCTTATACTGAACATCTGTTGCGTTGCAGGACAAAGTCGACGACAAGGATCTCGCGTCCGACCTCCCCGCCAGTACCCATTTCGATGTGTGGGGGAAGCCGACACAAGGACGCCCGTACAACTTCCTGTGCAATTCGCCGGACCACTCGGACACGCACATTGTGTCAGATCTGTCGTACGACAGCACGCCGGGCTACTCGAACCAAGACTCCAACATCTCCAGCTCGGTATGCTCCGCTAGCTCCAGCAACGACGACGAGAGCCCAGAGAAGTGTCGCTTGCCACCAGGGTTCTCGTACATCGATACCAACCAAGACGAAGTCGCAAGTGCTCCAGCTGCCATCTACGGCCCCTTTACTGCGCCGAGCCTGAATCGCTCAGTGTTCCAGACAGACGAAGCGGAGAGGATGGCGATGCTGCGCATCGGTAGTCAGACCCAGCAACAACGAACCCAGCGTGAGGATACGCAGCCATTGTTCGGCTACTCGTTCAACGACATGCGGCGCGCCAGACAAGTCGCACCATTGTTCTCTGCTCCAAGCGACTTCTACCACGGCCGCTCTGCGGGCAGAGACGTGAACCAGCCAGCGTACTCGTCGAGTCTGTACCAAGCCGCCCAGTCGCCGTACGCTGCCAGTCCGCACTCGGCGCAGCCGCTTCGAGGACACCCGATTGCGCATGAGCAGTCGAGATTGCCGTGGGCGGTGAACAACAACGTGAGCTACAACAGCGGACAGCTGTCGGCCAGCGCGTCCGAGTTCAACTTTACGGGTCACCGGTATGGTTCGTCGGACTTCTTGACCAAACCAAGCGGCGGTATCTACGGCGCGATGCGGTCGTCGTCGGAGAGATTCAACACGAGAGACTATCCGCCATACTTCCCTGGCCGACAGACTCCCATTTTCGACTTCCGCGACAACTACCAGCACCAACCTCACCAGCAACCGCAAGCGTTCCCGCCTTCGAGCGCGTTCTACCGCTCGAAGCCTTCGGTGAGTGGACAACGCAGCGTCAACACATTCGTGCACCCAGTCGCGCATTCGTACTCGTCGAACAGTCTTCTGGAAGAATTCAGCTTGGCGTCCAAGTCTGACAAGTGGGAGCTGGCGACCATTAAGGGACACCTACTGATGTTCGCGAAGGACCAGAGCGGCTCGCGGTTCATCCAACAGAAGCTCGAGAAAGCCGATGACGAGACCAAGATCGACGCTTTCGAGGAGGTGTTTCCCAATGCGCTCGCTCTCATGACGGACGTCTTTGGCAACTACGTGATCCAGAAGTTCTTCGAGTACGGCACGCTCGAGCAGCAGCAGCGCCTGGCGGAACTCACGCGAAGGAACATGGTCACTCTCGCTCTCCAGGTATACGGCTGCCGAGTCATTCAAAGAGCGCTCGAGGTAACTCAAATCGAAGAGCAGCTGGCGCTGATGAAAGAGCTCCACGGACACGTGAAGAGGTGCATTGAGGACCAGAACGGCAACCACGTTCTCCAGAAGTGCATCGAGGTTGCGTCGTGGACGCGAAGCGTCGAGATGGCGGAAGCAGAGACTGCTCTGGGGCTACAACCCCGCCGCCATCCCGCTGGCGAAGACATCCAGTTCATCATCGACGACATCGTCGGCAAAGTCTTTGAGGAGTCGACGCACTCGTACGGCTGCCGAGTAGTCCAGCGGATCCTGGAACACTGCTCGCCAGTGCAGATCCGACCGATCGTGAGCGAGATCGTTGACCGATGCCGCGAGCTCATGAAGGACCAGTTTGGGAACTACGTTGTGCAGCACGTGATCCGCCACGGCGAGCCCGACCAGCGTAGGGCAGTGATGGACGCGGTGTTTGCCGAGCTGCCGCGCTGGAGCATGCACAAGTTTGCCAGCAACGTTGTCGAAGCGTGCATTGAGTGCGCCACGAAAGCCGAGATTGCGCGCACCGTCGAGTTCATTCTCCAGTGCGACGAGACTGGCGCGTCGTGCCCACTGCTGCCGATGATGAAGCACATGTATGGAAACTATGTCGTCCAGAAACTGATGGAGAAAGCGAGTCCAGGGGACCGCGCGCGCATCGTCTGCATCATCCGCCACAACGCCGACTACCTCAAGCGCTTCACGTTCGGGAAGCACGTTCTGAACCGCCTCGAGCGGGAGGCAGCGGCGAGCTACTATTGACGGCGCCACCGATGTCTCCCGCATGTTCACCCACCCACCCACCCGCAAGCAGCATGACCTCGCCATCAGGTCGACACCGTGCAGCGCAGCCACCGCGATCGCCAGCCCAAGAAAGCGCCGCACCCCCGCAGCGCAGTGCGCATAAGTATTCTGAGTAACCTTCGTACACCTTGCAAAATGCAGCATGATTTTCGTAGCCTCCCCCTCCGTTCCTCCGCCACGTTCACGACCTCTCTCTATACACACGGCCTGAGCCAGTAAGCGCTTACGAAGAGCACAGGAGCGACCCGGCCACTTGGGCCGCAGCACGGGTCCCCGTGTCCATGGCGCTGTGCACTGACATGCCCGGCTGCTCGAACGACGTCGCTTCGCCAGCAAAGAAGACGCGCTTCTCGATCGCCTCCGCGAGGTCGCTCGCTGCTGAGTCACTCTGGCCCACGCGCGGGAAGCTGTAGCCGCCACGAATGTACTCGACGTCGCCCCAGTCAAAATACTTGCCCTTGACAAAACTCGCGCGCGCGGGTGTCGGGTGCTCCTCCGTGCCATAGATCATGTCGAGCTGGTCGAGAAACTTGTCCACGATCTCGTCCGGCTCGAGCAGCTTCAGGCGGTCAGCGCAGTCCGAGCCAGCGTAGCCCGTCACGAGGTACTGCTTCGCCGCTCCGTTCGCAGCCTCGGCTGCGAGCTCTTCGGGCACAGCGTCCCCATTCGGAATGAGGTGGCCGACACCCTCGGTGCTGTTCACCCAGAACTCGGGCAGGAAGCAGTCCGAGCAGATCACGCCGTGCGCGTTCGCTGGCCAGAACGCGGCCGTGAAGTGCATCAGGACCTTGGCTGCACGGCGCATCCCGAACGACTCGACTGCGACCACCTTGGCAGGCGGTAGGCACGGCACGTACGCGATGTCTTGGAACACAGACGTGGGCACTGTGACGACGAGGCGGCTGCACGAGAGCAGCTGGCCCGCCTTGCTCGTGAGCACCACTCGCGCCGGGTCCGAGTAGTCGATCGTTGCCACTGGCCAGCTCAGTCGCGCCGACACGCCGGTGCGGAAGTGCTCGATGATGCGCATGAACGTCGGCACGACGCGGTAGTCGCCTTCGTCCTCGAGGTCGACCCACTGGCGCTCGTACCGGCACGTGACGCGCAGGGAGATGTCCTCCAAGTGGCTGCCCGCCGTGTTGGCGTAGCCCGCGTCTGCGAGCTTCATCATCGAGTCCGAGAGCCCGCAGCTCGTGAAATAGTCCATCATGGACTGCGAGGGCGGGATCGCGTCGACTTCGGCGTCGTCCATCTCGCTTAAGTGCGAGACCGCGTCATTGAACTTGCAGAACTCGACGTCTTCGTCATCGAATGCGAGCATGCGCTTCTGGTCACCGAGATAGTAGTACCCGATCCCTCCGTCCGGCGCCGGGTCGGTCGGGCCGCCATCGCCCTGTTCGTCCGTGCATCAGCAGCAAAGGAGAGCATGGCACAAGTCGCATAGTCGACGTAAGTATACAGTGGGGTGGGTATACAAGAACATACAGTAGAACAGGAGAATGCGGTGTGCAGAAGGAGAGTACGTGTTGCATGCAGTACACCGTGCTACCACTTTCACTCTCTATATATCATTTGTATCTCAGACACGCTGCTCATGGATGGGGTGGGTGGTGGTATGTTTGAAACCAGACTGACTTCGCGAGGTGGACGCACACTGACACCGGCGGCCAAGAACTGGTGACGCCAGTAGCATGCTTGAAGGACCAAAGTCCCTCGCCTCAAACGACGCTAATTAGGTAACAATTGCTTTCGCAGACGTATGAAGGCCAGATGATCACGAGGACTCGCGCACATGGGCGCGAGCCAATCACAGGCTGATTAATCGCTGCTAGTCAGCCAGCAATGCCACACAGCAGACGCGTCTCGAACTCATTCGAGACGTGGGTGCTGTATGACGCGCGGCGTGACAGAGGACTCTCCCAACATGCAACACGCACACACTCCACACGCACAACCGCACACACATTGAGAAGTCACAACTACAGAGCGTGGTAGCTCGGCGTTGCCGCCTCACCTGGGCCCATGTGAAGATCTCCCGCAGCGCCCAGTGCTGCTCGGCTGCCAACCGCGTTAGCGTCGTGTTCGCGCCGTGCAGCAGCTCCGCACCGATCTCGACCGCCATCCCTGGCACGAAGTCGTCGTCCCGGCGGATGCGACCGCCGATGCGGTCCTGCGCCTCCACCACCAGCACGTCCGTCACGCCATTCGTGTGCACGAGCTCGTGGGCACAGCGGAGTCCTGCGACGCCAGCGCCAATGATCACGACCTCGTGGTGTTCCATGTCAACAAGTGCACGAAACGGACGAGGACGATGGTGTGGCAAGCACAAGAACGATGAATGAGGGAGGAGCTGGCCAAAGTGCCATTTGCTGTTGGGACTTTGCGGTTCGAAATGACTGGCAACGAGCAGTCAACTGCTTTTGACCCAAAATGCTCTCTCTTGATTTTACTAGCGATTCGAATGTGTATGTAAGTTTCGAATGAAAGTGTATAAAATAGGGGTTGCCAATGCTCAGCTTCAGTGGCAGCATCAGGTGAAAATTTTCGCTCACAGCTTCAAGAAAATTTTCCCTCGACGCTGATTGGCCAGCAGATTTTTTGCCGAGCAGCGCGAAAATCTTCACTGGGAGGCTTCATAGGAGCCAACTTTTTCGGCAACATAGAGTTTGCCGCTCTACAAAGAACGCCAACACCACGGAAACATGGGCGGCCGCGGGAAGGCGCGCGAGTTCAAGCCCCCGCGCCTCGCGCCGCGCACGACGGCTGGTGATGAAGCTGCTGTGCCTCACCACCCACCGACCGCAGCCAGTACTCGTGAAGCCACTGAAGTGGTTGCTGATGAACAAGTCGCAGAGGCGATCGTGCTTCCCACTGCCCCCACGTGTGACGAGATCGCTACCCAGGCTTCTGATGTCATGACGAACGTGCCAGTGGCGCCTACTCGTGCGATTACTGTGGACGACGAAGACGATGCAGCCACGACAACGAACGACAGCATTGAGTCGGATGGATGCCACTACACGATGTGTAAAAAGGTACTCAAGCCCGTGGGCGAGGTGCTGATCGGCTGCGACAACGACGGCTGTCGCTACTTCGTCCACGATGCGTGCTCAGGAGCCATGCTTACTACGTTTGGTGATCCAGCTTTCGACTCGACAGTATGCGGGAAGCGCTGCTACAATGCGTTGGTGAAGAGCGCTCGCACAGCGGAGGGAGACAGTTCAACCAAGAAGCGAATTCCATGGCACAACGACGGCTCCACGCCGAGCATCAGCTCGCTTAGCTACCTCCTGGACTGGCTGACTACAGACGGAAACTACCTGCGTTACTACGGCGGTGATGGCCAAAGTGGAGATACCAAAGTTGCCGTCGCTGGTGAAGTCGTACGCTTTACTGCGGAGTGTGGCGTCACGACCGTGAGAACGGCCAAGGATGTCATGACCAAGATCTACGCACTGCAGCAGTCATCCAAAAGCGCCACGGACTGGCTTGCTCATATCGGACAAGGCGTCACGGATGAGACATCACTGCGCAGTGCCATCAGCGCGCGCTGCCAGTACTACGACGAGCTATATCCGTTCATGATTCGTAGAGCCAGCGTCAAAGCCAAGATACTAAACACGGACGTAGGTATGCAAGTAAGCGACGACGAAGGCGGCAACAATGAAGACGAACGTGATGAGGAAGCGACGACGGTGAAACGCTCAAGCAGCACGCCGCTTTGCATTGCGGCGCCAGCGAGCCGAAAGCGGAAGGCCGACGCAGCAGCCACCCCACCTTCCCTCATCCAACTCAAAGAAGCTCAGTTCCACCACGAGCAAGAAATGAGTCGCAAGAACTACGAGTGTGCGAGGCAAAAGATGATGCTCAAGCGCAAAACGATTGAATTACGGGAGCGCGAGTCGGGTGTTCGTGTCGCCGAGGTGGCTACAAGAGCGCGCAAGCTGAGTCTTGAGAGCGAGCAGCTCGAGATCCAAGTGAGATCGGCACTGCTTCGCGAGCGCCAGCGGTTACGTGAAGACGGAATTCCGCAAGAAGAAATCGACTTGGTGTTGCCACTGACGCGTGTTACAGCATCACCCGCGCAACTCCAACAAGTACGCGAGTAGCTGGTTTGACGTTTGTCCCTTTTAGCGAGCGCTGACACAGGCGCCATCAATTCATCGTCTTCGTCTAGTCCGTTGTCTTCTATCTCATTTCTCCATTCCGTTGGAATCGGCTCATCAATCAACAGGTTGTGGAGGATGCACGAGCACGCTATCCGCTGGATGATCTTTCGCATGTGGCTGCGGGTCTTGAGACGTGAACGAACCCCCCGTAGAAACTGGAGACGTGCCTTCACAAGGCCGATGCAGTGTTTGCTTTTGATGCGAATCTTCGCGAGTTTGTTGTTGAAGTACTTGTGTTCTGGAGCCAAGTCGGCTTTTGGTGGTCTCTTGAATGCAGGCACCATCACCGAGCTTGCTTGGAACGCCAAGTCACCCAGTAAATACTCGTTGTGGCTGAAGTGGTCGTCTTGGTCCTGGTTGAGGCGGCCATTGATCCATACTCTGTTGTCGTGGACCGATCCTGGTCACCCGATCACAATATCACGGATACAAGCGCCGTCGTCGCAAGTTATAAGAGCGTGGACGGCATACCCACCCTTTCGCGTGTAGTAGTCTTCGCCGTTTGTCTCCGGCTTGGTGGAGAGCGGGAACAGCGTGCCGTCGATGAGTCCGACGCAGTTGGGAAAGCCATGCTTCCCCTGTACACGCAGAGCGGTCTCTTTGCGCTCAGCAGCGTCTGGCCACGTGATAGTAGCCGATTCGAGCTTGAGCACGGCCTTGACGGCTCGATAAAGGTAGTTGTCGATTGAGCCTTTGCCAAGGCCAAAAAAGAGCGCCAAATTGGGTGAGGTGTTGCCGTTGCCCGACATCCCCAAGTACTTGAGAAGCACGAGGAGGTGTAGCTCGGCACCACCGCGGAACTTTCGGCGCGGGCCTTCTTGGTAGATCGGGTCGTCCTTGATCAATACCACTAGCTTCCAGAACGCATTCCGCGTGACACGGAAGTGGCCGAGGAACTCGTCTTCACTCAGAAAGACTGGGTTGTACAGCAGACACCGCCAACGGTCGATCCGGCAGCGATATGTCGGCGCGCGCGTGTAGTACCGCTTCGAGCGAACCCTTTCGAGCTCAGCGATGATGTACTCATCGATGTCGTCCTCTAGCGCAACCGAGTCGCCAAGCACCATCCTTAACCACGCAGCATTCTCTCGGCTGTCCACACGTGCTTGCAGCTCTCGGAGAGCGCGCTGCTTCGCGGATTCGCGTCCCATTCTTGTTGTTTCCGCTGGAGTTGCCGTCGGCACGAGTGAGAAAGCTGGGCAACTTGCTGCTGTGGGTTCAAATGGGGTAGTCAAAGCACAACCGCGTTGCTCGAAAGTGATTGGCTAAAATGGAAACATGTGGAAATCCGAAAACCAAAAAAATGGCTTGCTGCTTCTCCAGCAGCTGGGCTTTGGCTACCCCAAATGAAAAGTTGACTTGATCCCTGTTCTTGAAGCGTCACGGATCATCAGCACCAAGCGCCATGGCCACGGATTCACCGTCCGTCATCGTGCCGCTCACGCAACTCAACGCGCTCCTGAGTGGGCTGCGCGTCTATGATGGTGAGAAGCGCGAGCTCCTGGAGAAACTCGAAGAGCGCCGCCAGCGCGTGCAGACGCTCAAGCAGAGAACGGAACAAGTCGAGCTGAAGCTCGCGCAGTACAAGAGCGACCACCGCCAGAGTCTGCTCTCGCCACTGCACTCGCCCAGCACACGCTCCGTACAGTTACCATCCTCGCCCTTGTCGAGTGCATCGTCGGTGCACCACTCATCCTCATTCTCAATCAAGCGACCACCTCCGCCGACCGCAGTAGTCCCTTCAGTCTCTCCTCCGTCTCCAACCGCTCGAATAGGACACGTCCTGCTCATGCGCGAGCGCATCTCGCAGTTAGAAGACGTCGTCGCGTCAGTGAAGGAGATTTCCGCCCAGGGCGACTTTGACGACGTCGTAGCGCGCACACTCGGAGCCGCGCAGAAGCTCGTGCGTGCCGACAAGTACACGCTCGGACTCTTCAACGAGCGACGCAACCTGGTCGAGCTCTTCTCCGTGGGCCCACAGCAGCGCCCACACGGCCATCTGTCGTCACCGACACAGCGCACTACGCCGCACTCAGCGCTGCCGTTCGTGAGGGAGGGCGTCGTCGCTGCCGACAGCGCCACGACGTTTGCACGCGTGATCATGACTGGGAAGCCGCTCGCGATTGCGGACTTTGCTACGCACGAGAACTACGACGCGCAGATCAAAGCGAGCGGCCTTGCACCGCACGCGCTCTTCTGTCTCCCGATCCGGAACGCCCACTGCGCTATCGTCGGCGTCTTCCAGGTCGTCTCGACGAACAGACAGGCTCCGAGCGGCGCTGGCGCGTCGACCAGCACTCGCATTACCACAGAGCCAAGCGCTGCGAACGCTGGAGCCAAATCCCAGTCCCTGGCAGCGTCCCGATCGTTCACAGACGCTGACAAGCAGAGCCTCGCGTTCCTCGCGGTCGTGGCGGGCTCCGCGATCTGGAACCTCATCCTCGTGCGCGAGCGGCAGACAGCGCAGAGCCGCATCGAAGGGCTCCTCAAGCTGCACCGCAACATCTCGATGGAAGCTGTCTCGTCGGCTGTGCTCGACCAAGTGCTCGCAGTCTGCCACGAGCTCCTCGGCACGGAGCGCATTGGGCTCTTCCTCAAGATGGACGGCGAAGACGAGCTCTACATTGCGTGTGCAGCCGACATTGTGCGTGGAGAGTACGTCCCGCTCTCGAAAGGCATTGTCGGGTACGTTGCACGCACAGGCGAGACGGTGATCACGAACGACGCGTACGCACACCCGCGCTTCGACCCGACCTTGGACCAGAAGACGGGGTTCGTCACACGTCGGGTTCTGTGCCTCGCTGTGCGCAGTCCCGACGGCGCGATCCTCGCGGTGCTCTCGGCTGTGAACAAGGTCGACAACACGGACTTCTCGAGCGAAGACGCTGTCTTCCTCGCGTACGCAGCCGATGCAGTCGGGATCTCGCTGCACAAAGCGAGCTTGCACCACGAAGTGAAGACTGCACAGAAGCTCATTGAAGCCCGGCTGCGACTCACGACATTCGTGTCGGAGAGCGCGAACATTGAAGCGTTCGTGGACCTCGTGATGGAAATTGGGAAAGACATCATGGCGTGCGACCGCTTCGGGTTGCTACTCATCGACCACTTTAAGCAAGAGCTCTGGATCACGCCACGCGTGGGCGGCGAGAGTATCCGCACGCCTATGAACCGCGGCATCTCGGGGCTCGTCGCGTCGACCGGTACGACAGTGTGCACGCGGGACGCGTACAAGCACGCGCTGTTTGACCCGAGCGTCGACGTGCGGACAGGCTACCGCACGACGAGCGTGCTCTGTATGCCGATCTTTGAAGACCACGCAGTGTCGACGCCCAAGTGCGTCGCTGTCGCCATGTGCATCAACAAGATGGAGGGTGCGCACGTCGTCGCATTCTCTGCGACAGACCGCAGCGTCTTGGACAAGTACGCCCGCGAAGTGCAGTTCGCACTCGGCCGGCTCTCGCTCGACATCTCGTACTACAAGGTCGTCTCGGACTGCACCACCACAGCCGTCGACGACAGCGACAGTGTCGGCGACAGCGACGGACTTTCGAGCAGCCGACGCTCGTCGGCGGCTACGATGCGCATGGACCACTACTCGGAGACCGACATCATCTCGTCGATCGTCCACAAGTACTGCAACTCAGGGCCGCACGCAAGCGCAGGCGACACTGACAGCAACAACGGATCCAAGACTGTCGGCGCGCATACGTCCATGTCGCTGCTCACGGTCGTTCCAGCGCTGCTGCGCAAGAAGATGGAGGACGACGACGTGCCGTTCCCACGCCCGATCACATTCGCACGTGGAAGCCAGGACGAACCGCTTGAGCAGTGGGACTTTGACACGCTCGCGCTCTCGACCAGCGACGTCAGTCGGCTCTGTATGGCCGTCTTCCGTGCGTACGGCTTCCTCGACGCGTTCCGGATCTCAAGCGACAAGTTCGCAGCGTTCACCTCGAACGTCGCCAACTACTACCGGACGAACCCGTTCCACAACCTCCAGCACGCGCTCCAAGTCGTGCTTGCAGTGCACACGATCGTGCGGTGCGAGTGCCGCAAGTTCTTTAGTGGCGTCGAGATCTTTGCAATGCTCGTCGCGGCGCTCTGTCACGACATTGACCACCCCGGCACGACGAACGACTTTGAGCTCAAGACGCTGAGTCCGCTCGCACTCACACACAACGACGACGCGGTGCTCGAGCGCCACCACTGCCGCGTGACGTTCATCATCTTGAACCACAAGTCGGCCAAGATCTTGCAGCACCTCGACACTGTGCGCAGTCGGCGCGTCCGGCGGCTCATCATTGACTGCATCCTCGCGACCGACATGGCGAGGCACTTTGACAAGTGCAAAGCGCTCGAAGCGCTCTCGCGACGCCAGCTCAGCGAGAAGCGGGAGCTGCTCATGGGCATCCTCCTCCACGCTGCCGACCTGTCGTTCCACACGCTGCCGTTCCGCCAAGCAAGCGAGTGGAGCACTCGGCTACTTGACGAGTTCCAGGACCAAGCGACGAGCGAAGCCGAGCACGGCGTCGCCACGGACTTCTTCATGCAGGGGCTCGAGCGCCGGACGACGCGGCTCGTCGTCCAACTCAACTACATCAACTACGTCGTGCGGCCCATCTGGCTCCCGCTCACGTCGCTCTGCCGCCACCTGCGTGTACGTGTGGTGTGTGTTGTCTGGTGTGTGGTAGGACGCGCCGCTGGGAAAGAAGCGAACTAATGGGAGTGACGTCTCCGCCGACAGTTCTACACGGACTCACTCGAGCTCAACTTCGACCTCTACCGCCAGCAGCTCGACGATGAGACGAAGAAGAACGCGACCGAGCCACTGCCGCAGCCCAAGAACGCCTCGACCGCTCCAGTACGAAGCACTGGCCCACCACTCGTCTCGTCCGACGTCCCACGCCACGTTGGCGCTTCAAGCGAGTAAGGATCAGACCGACAGCACACGGTAGGTACACTTGCATTGACTGTCGTCCCGATCTCGCGCGTGTGTGGCTCACAGCACACTGTACGAGCCTCCGTCACCTCCGTCGTTGTCTCTCGACACAGGCCTCCCACTCTCCCTCACACTCCACACTCGCTCCCTACTCGAAGAAGAGAACGACAGCTGTCGTGTCGTCATGACGACGGCGGCGGTGGGTGCCTGGCGGGAGACTCAGCAGGTCGGCGTACGGGATCTCGTACCGTTTCGCCGCTTTCTGCAGCGTGCGTTCGACGACCGCCCGACCCGCGTGCTCGTAGTTACCTTTCGCGATCTCTTCGCGCACGACGTCGACCGCTTCGTCGTTGCTGAGAAAGTCCCAGACGCCGTCCGAGCCGATGATCACGAACCGGTCGTTCTTTTCGAGCCGAAAGCTCCGGACTTCCGGGATCGCCGTGATGTACGGCGGCGAGAAGGGCTCCCCAAAGTGCCGCCCGGCCGTGCGGTCGCCGTGCACGTACGCGGGGCCGTTAAACTCGGGGTACTTGAGCGAGAAGTCGCCGAACGCACGCGTCGGCTGGAGCGCGCCTTTCACGTAACACGAGTCTGGGTGGCGGCACGTGAACGCGTTCGCTTCGCCTGGGTGCTCGGTCTGGAGCTTCGCTTGCTCGGCTTTCGCCATCGCGTTCTGGTCGCTACTGAGAGCGACTGCGAGGAGCTTCTCGCGGTTCGTCGGGTCCGTCTTCCCCAGGACCGCACGAATGTCGCCCGCTGGATCAGTCATGCAGTTAATTAGTTAGCATAGACCCTCCCTCCCTATATGCATAATCACCTAGTGGTTTTTGAAGGATGAATAAAATCAAGAGGCGTACCGTTTGCGACGTGGAGAAAGTCTTCGTGTACGAGCGTCAAGAGCGCGCACGAGCCGCAGCGAGCGACAGCGCCAAAGCCGAGCTTGAACGCCGGCGCGACTTGCGCCATGAGCTCTCGGTCCGTGCGGCCGAACGCGCGCTGGATCGCAGCTGCGACTTTCGCTGGCGACGCAGGCGCGTTCGGGTCACGGTCAGGGGCTTCGAACGCGTACCCGAGTTCTTTCTGCACATTCGTAATCAGCGTCTTGCTTGCGTATTCTGCCACCTGCCAGCCTCCTATACAGTGTGGGACCATTTTCCCATACACACATACATGATTGTCAATAACCATAGCTCCCAATCACCACTGATTAATGAATATGAATGATGACGACGAGGATCATCACTCAACGTACCGTGGCCGTCAAACACAGCGGCGAAGACGTCGCCGCTGGGCGACGCCTGCACGTCGAAGCGGTCTTCAATCGGCGCATTCGCACGGTATGTGGCGCAGCTGAAGCGCTTGGCGCGCGAGCGCTCGAACGGCGCAAAGCGCTCGCCGTCCAGCGGCAGCGTGAAGCCGCCGAGCTCCGCCGGGTCTGCGCTGCCGGTGGCGAGAGACGGTGCGTAGCGCGCATCGCACTGTGCCTCGCTGTCGCTGCTGCGTGCGGCTGCGGCGGTTGCGAGCACAGAGAGCCCGACGCTGGTGAGTAGGAGCGCGTGGCGAAAGCGCCAGCTGGGCGCCTGGTCGGCGTGTGAGGAAGCATACGTTGTGAGTTACCGGAAGAACAGCGGATGGGAAGCGGCGTGTGGTACTGACGTCGCACTGACGCACCTGCTGGCTTCCTTTATCGTGCAGCCGCGTGCGCACAGCGAGCAGACTGCGAACACTGCGCATATCTGACGAAAGAAGGAGGGGGCGGGACTTCTTTTGGCTTTTTATTCGAGGTTGGAAAAATCTTTATTCACTTGAGGATTTCTTTTACCGGTATTTTTATGGAAAGGAAAACGGTGTTTAGTACTGTATTTCCCGGAATAGAACGGACCACCTGGGTTCATGATTCATTGCCATGAAATCATGATCACAGAACTTGCATGATCAAATACTGTTCAGATTTTTTTAATCTATAAGCATTTTCGGTACAAACAGCTTTTTATATCAAATGCACTGCTCAGTTGAATTAAAGACACTTTTACTGTTTATATTAAACTCGGTAGTTTTCGGGCGCAAAAGAGCCAAATGAAGTGGTCCGTTCTATTCCGGGAAATACAATACTTCATGAAGACACCCGATTACTAGTATTGGGGGTCCTCAGAGCACTCCTCCAGTTCTTCAGTGCTGGGGAAGGAGAAGGACGATGTCGTCACGCGAGGCGTTTGAGTAGCGACACTCGCGCGCGCCGCTTCATGCAAACTTGAAGCTCCAGCTCTGCACCTCCACGCTCGTCAGGACCCGGGACTCGCTTTTCGCGCTTAACAGTGTACACGGATCCGCTCCACATCATTTTGTCCGCTCGTCCAGAGTTGTTGTCGTTCTGATCATGGCTGCTTTTGTATCTGAACGCTGAAGCGGCGGCACGTACGAAGCCTGGAGCCGCGCGTGTGTACCAGTTAAACAAGGAACGCCTCTCGAAGGGATCCAGTCCGATTGTTCACAACGTGTGCTCAGCACACCACCATTGCACAATGTATATATCATTATTTTTTAGCGAAAATTGAGTTTGTTCTTTTTTGGCTGGTGATACAGTCCAGGACTGGAATTTTAAGTGGACCACACGTAAATATGTCTAACCCAGGTCTAACCCAGTATTTGTCCATGATTTATAAACCAGTAAAAAAACCGTCAAATATGATGAAAGATATACGCGAAAATATCGAAAGGTCATATTTTTGTTGCACTCGTAAACTACACGCGGTCCAAGCTCATGTAAACTACTACGCTGTCCTGGGCGAGTCCTGGACAAATCAACTTAGGCACTAAAGCGACGAGCAAGCAAACGCAAGACATCCATGTTCTTTATACTCACACTGCACACGCTTCTCTGTGTGTCGCCACATCTACGACAGACGCGCGCACTCATTCTCTCTTCGCTCGTCAGCACTCTCGCGTACTCTCACGCGTTTACCTTGATACCAGTAAACAGCAGGTGGAGAAGCTCGAAACGGCGAAGGGTCAGGCTACTCGTCGTCATGTCGTTCGAAAACGTAGCGTCTGCGTGGCGCCAAAACTTGCAGCAGACGAAGATGCCACAACTGAACCCGTCGAACTGGATCGGAGAGTTCACGGCCACGACGCTGTACTATGTCAGTGTCTTCGCCAGGTGCCAGCAAAGCTCATCCAGTGTCTTTTGGTAGCTCTTGTCAGCAAGCGAGCCGTAGTACAGGATGGCCTTCGTCGACACGTCCACGGTCACACCAAACCAGTGGTGATTGCCGAAGTTGACGGGCAGCATCACCGCCTTCACGCCCGGCTCTTACACAAACATCACGACGCGAGCGACGACGTCGCCATCCAACTCTTGTGGTTTCTTGGCTTTCTTCGGGACGAGTTTTGTAGAAATCAGCCCTCCCGCAGGCACTGTTGGGTACGTCTGCTCGGGTTGCTCGCAAAGAGCGAGCATAACAGCATCTTTGAGCCATTGCGGTGGGCGCAGACGGTACAGCATGGCAACAGTGTGGTCGTACTGGAACCCTTGAACGCGATCAGTCGGATACATGGACTGGATCTGGTCCGAACATGTGCGAACACAGGACTGGAGTTCGGCGCTCACAGCCGCCGCCACCACGAGGTTCAACCACTTGCAAAGAGCCAGCTCGTCCTC
>JAASGD010000114.1:0-36955 GCA_023334115.1 Globisporangium megalacanthum
ACGTGAGTGCTGCAAAGAGAGCGGGCGAAGCGACGCTGCCGATTGCGAGTCGCCCTCTTGGAGAGCTCCGCCAGCGAGCATTGTCGCCTCGGTCGAGCGCAGACGACGCAGGAGCCACCACTTCGACAGACGCTGTATAGTTCTGTAGGAGCAGTCGGTGCTGCCAGAGAGGCAGGCGCGTGAGGCTTGTACAATCCATTCTTCACCCCCTCTCTGACGCTGCTACTCGCGGCCGCAGGCGTGGCTTCTCAGGATCGCCAAGAGCTCCTGGTGCAAGTACAGTGACGCTTGTCAGCTGTGAAGAGTGGGTGAGTGTGAGAGACTTGTCAAGCACAGGAACGTACGACCACAGGCGGGCTCTGTACGTCCTGCTGGCTCAACTGCCGCACAATGCCGTCCGAAATGAGCGGTGTGAGCACCCGGTTCGCCTCCACGACGCAGCGAAAGAGGTCGAGGAAGTGGAGCTCGCTCGTCGTCACGTCCAGGCCGCTCGCGTCGCTCCTCGTTTCCACGTGCCGGAGCAGCGCACCAAGCGCCCGCAGCGTCTAGGAACGTAAACGAAGTGCATAGACCCGCGACAGAGACCACCAGACACCACCAGCAAACATCAACTTCGTGAATCCTGGACAGGAGGAGACGAGTTGATGTCGAGAACCGATGGGTGGGTGTGTCAAGAGTACAGTACCTGGCACTTTTCAAGCACATCGGCTTTGCGGCTCCGGACGCGTGCGAGGCGGAGCTCCTTCTGCGCTTGGTACGTGGGCAGCGACGTGTCGTCCGCCATGAGCAGCGTCAGACGCGTCGCAAACATCTTCTCGCCTTCAGCTTGGCGCAGGGCTGTCGTGCCAAGGAGCGCCCCACCCCCATTCCCACACAAGCACAAGCGTCAGCAGCTTCCAGTGTGGGAGTCGACTCTTCTTCTTCTCAGAGCGTCGCCTACCAAGTTGTGACTGGAGCTCCATCGACTCGTTCGTGCGGAACTTGTGGAAGTCGTCTGCGAGCTTCCGAATGTCCTGGCGCTTCGTCTTCACGCGCTTCACCATTCTACAACATCCCAACCCCACGACAGCACGCGTAGAAGCCGTGAATCGTAACGCGTTGAGAGAACGCCCCTCCAAACAGCCCAGCTCGCTGACGCGCGCAAACGCACTTGCGACGGAGCGTCTTGGCCATCGCTTTCTCGATCGTAATCTCTTCGCTCTTGCGGCTGCGGCGGTCACGTGAGGCCATGAGGCTTGTCCGCAGCGTCCCCGACTCCATCTTGATGCAACGGCAGCCGTTCGCGTCCAGTGTGTAGCAGACTCCGCGTGGAGTTTTGTGGCGCACTGGTGGTACAGGCGACAGAGCGATTGGTGGCTGTCCTCGTCCTCCTCCTGGTGCTGAAGCAGAAGTGGTGGCAGTGGCGGCGCTGGTCGGCTCGTTCGCCTCGACATGGAAGAACTGGAGCGCTGGCACTTCGCGGATCATGCGCCGCGAGAGGATCCCGACGACGTGCGCCGACTGGATCCCGTTGTCCTTCCGGAGTTTGTTGCCGTTCATGAGCGTCAGCGTCTCGGCTTCGCTCCGGCGCTTCCGCTCGCGCCACATGCGCACAACTGACGCCGACACACCGAACGACAAGAGCGAGAGTGTCAGGATGACGGAGCGAAACAGAGCGATGGATCGCGGGCTCGTACTTCGACTGAAAGCCGCCATCACTTTTTTCTCGAGGTCGTGGTGGGACAGCTCCTTCAGGGTCCCATTCGCACTGCTCGCACCAGCGCTCAACGGCTTCACACCCGTGTCCATTGAAGTGGTTGTTGCTCCGACTGGAACGACGACGCTGCCGTGGCGAGGCGAGTGGAGCAGCTGTTGGTGCGGCGGCTTCCCTCGCCCGTGCTGGTGCTTGCTGCTCTCGTCGCCTAGCACCACTTTGCGCCGCATCCACTGCGACGACTTGAGCACAGCGTCGAGCTTGGACGAGAGCTAGAGGGGAGCAGACAGATCCAGTACACCACGTGATGAGTCCAGACAGGTACTAGCTCCAGCTCCAGTTCACTCGCTCGCCCGACAATCGAACCGAGCGGCGTACAGTACGTGCATTATGTCGCCCACGTGGTGACGCCAGCACCGTCGCCACTGGCGCACGGGGATGCGTATACAGCGTCGGCGGCGACAGCGACTCGATCTGCAGCTTGCGCTTCGGCAAAGTGACAGGTTTCGTCGGGTAACCACTGGCACTGCTGCTCGCGGTGCCGCCACTCGCTGCGAGCGCATGCATTTGCGCTGCGTGTGCCGCTGAGATCGACAGTCTGCGGGCGCGGTGAACGCTTTTGCCAGCAAAGAACGCAGCGAGCGGCTGCTGCTCGTGCGTCCGCTCGTCGTGCTGGTTGCTGCGGCCTCTGGGAGCGCTCTCAGGCGCCGTGCTCGGCTTTGTCGGGACGCTGTTGTGATTGGCATGCGGCCGCTTGTCGTCCACTGCCACAATCGACTTGTTGTTGTTGTTATTGTTGAACCTGTTGGTTGCTCACGGTCGCTCAGCGTCTCTGTCTGTGGCGTGTTCTGCGTCCAGTGCACACACAAATGCGCACCTGGAGGCTTCGCGGCGCTGGTCGGACTCGTGCACGTAGCTCTTGATGACGCGCGCACCCGTGAGCAGTCGCTGGTGGCGGCTACCAAGCGACGGCGGCATTGGCGGTGCGCTCATGACGCAAGTGGAGGTGCTGGATGTTGTGTGTCGGGAACTTGAAGCGAGTTATGATTCTGGTGCTGGAAATAGCGAGCCAATCGCAATCGATCGACGCGCGAAGAGTCACGATCCAAGTGGACTGTGGCTGCCTGCCATTCCATTCCGCTGATGTTGACCTCAATTGAGGGGGGCGACTTCAGCCAAAAACATGAAGAAGTGGAGGCGTGTTGGAGATGCGAAAGCAGTGCCGCTTCGTTGGTCGGGTCGGGTTTGCGCGATCTGCGAGAGGTGGCTGCGCTTCTTGCTGTTGTTGGTCCGTAAAGAGCACCATCAACGATTTGCCTCGAAATTCTCTCAATTGCTCTCGCTTTCCAAGCGGCAAAGCGTGAGTTTCAAGACGACTCCGGCTTGCTTGCATGACATGATAGGCGCGAGACAGAGCAAGCGAAACCAAACAAGCGTTCGCTCGACGCCACCATGCTCGCTTGCTTTCTTCCGACGTTGAAAAACATGATGAGGTTACAGCCAGAGGAGGCAGGCGCTTGGCCCACTCCAGAACTGGGTGGGCAGCTTCGAGTCTGGCCACCAACTCACACGACGCAGATGCCACAAGGAAATCATCAATGTGGACGACATTTTCTCTGAGATAAAGACAGGAGTGCGTGCAACTGGGCATTCACCACTGCAGTGCGATACAATTTCCCTTCGACAATTTTGTCACCGCATATTCGAGGATATATTAATACAACAGAAACTTTTAACTATTTGACTTGCGAAATAACTATTCACAAAGCAAGTGCATTATTTTTTGTAGCGCCTTGCAAAAGGGTTCTGCGCCTCTTGTAGACGCGAGTTCTTCCTTTTCATCGCGTCGCTCCTCCTCACTCGCTCACTTGCTCTCTCTTGCGCGCGCTCAGCTCATTCTTGCACCCGCCGCAGCCGACCACCAAGCAGCCGCATTCCGCTTCTCCAACCCGACGGGTCGCCTGTCCGTCCGTCCGTTTGTTTATTCCCCGACCCCATTCCGCTGCTTCCCCACTCGCCACCACACTGCGAGCATGGGCTCCTTCGAGCGGGTGGTTGCGGATCGCACCACCAGCATCTCCATAAGCAGTACCAACACAGTGCGTGTGACCACCACCGCTAGCGCTGCTGCTGCTACTGCAGACGCAGTGGTTGTAGCCACACAGTCCCACCTGCCGCCAGCGAATCGGCACCGCACGCTCGTGTCCATTTCCTCCTCATCAGCGCCAAGCGACGCGACTGGCGCGCACTTAGTCGACGAGCGCAGCGACTCGACGATCAACAGCAGCGAGCGCTCGAGTCAGCAAAGCGAAGACGGCAGCGAGAGCTCGGAGGAAACGGGCGCGTTTGGTGACGAGTACGACGAAGACGACGACCTCCCGACGACCGGCGGCGACGGGGCGCAGACGCGGTACTTGCTCAAGCCCATGCCGAGTCTGCTCCAAGTCTGTCCTGTCGACGACCTCGCAGTCGAAGACGAGAAGCGGCGGCGGCGTCACTCGCGCAACAACAGCAGCAGCGGGAGCAGCCACAAGAAGCGACCGTCCGCAGACGCTGAGAGTCTCCCGAGTGCTCCGAGTCCGCTGTTGTTGCGCCACCAGCAGGCCAGTAGTACGCAGACGACAGGACTAGCAACTCCAAGCAGTCATGGCAGTAGTGGAGCTGCGCCAGCTCCACCGCTGCTCCGTCGTGACTCGATGGCGATCCGGCAGCAGTACTGGAAGCAGCTGGGCTTCAACTTGACGCGCAGCGACCTCGAACGCACGACTGGACGCCGCAGTGTGCGCCACAAAGGGCTCAAAGTGCGGCTGAACGACGACGGCGCTGCGAAGAAAGGCGGCGCATCCAAGAACTTCTTTCAGTTCATTGCGAGCTGGTACAATCCGACCGACTCGACCGAGAGCGACGCGAGTCCCCCGCCTCTCGCCAGTCGCCACAGTGCAGCACTGGCGTCAGCATTGTCGCCCGCACGAGGAAGTGGAGCGTCGTCGCCAGCAGCAGCGCGGAAGGCGATCCGCTTTGACGACGAAGCCGAGCTCTTTTACATCCCGCTGCACACGGACTACTCGAAGCGCCAGCGGGACTGCATGTGGCACACGCGGGTCGAGTTTGTCGCGATGGTCGAGCGGAACCTCGAAGACGTGTACGACGAAATGGAGCGCGAGTACGAGGAACAGGTCGAGGCGGAAGACCTTGCGAACGAGCAGATGGCCCAGGAAGAAGCACGGCAGCGCAAGGTCGAAGCCGAGCAGCTGCGGGCGATGGAAGCGAGTCGCGCAGCAGCCGCAGCGGCGACGGCTGCAGCTGCAACGCGAGCAGCTGCGATCAGTCGAGCGACGCTGAGTCCGGTGCTGCGTGGGCGGTCGCCGCTCCCGCAGCAGCTGCCAGCAGCGCCGGTGCCGACGCTCGCACTCTGTCCCAGTGAGACGCAGATCAAGCTCGCCGCACCGCGCGGGCGGTCGCCGCACGCGATCCGCTTCCAGTATTTAAAGCACCTCGGCATCCCGAACAGCAAGAACAGTTAGGTAGGCAGACGGAGGGACGGAGAGAGAGAGAGAGTTGGTTTGGTACCCATATCCACACACAGTCACTTGAAGCACATACAGTATTGTTTGGCCATTCAGCATGTGGTGACGTCGAGTGACGTCACTTGCTCGCTTCATTTTAGGCTTTCATCCTAATTAGGTACAAATGCAAAGTGCACAATTAAAAGTAGTACCTGTCTTTTCAGGACAAAACCTATGGTAGAGCATAGGCTATTTTGCATAAATATCGAACCGCGTGCTGCCAACCAGCATCGCCGTATCCACGCCTTCATTTCGAGTCCTCTTCTCACAATCGTCGTGCCCATGTCCAGTACGCCACCACCGCCACTGGCGTCCGCATCTACCGCCTCACCAGGTACGTCACACTCTTTCCCGCTCCACTCTCAACCTCCAAAGTGCCTCTCCTAATGCTCACACTGCTGCTCTGGATACTCCTCACGCTCGCGCTGTCATCCGCCATCGCTGCTGCTGCGGCTTCGTCGTCGTCTTCATCGTCACCTGCAGCCGCTGCCGTCGCGACTGCGACGAACAATGGCCGCAGGAAGAAGAAGCGCACAAACCGCAAGCCGCCAGCGTCTGCTAATACGAAGCCGCTGACTAGCGAACGTGACAGCGACGCGCTCGATGCGCTGTCGACGCTGAACGCAGCGCGAGACGGCGGCTCGTCCGACGACCGCAGCTCACTGAGCCGCCGCGTGGCCGACGACGTCGGTGCGAGTGACGATGACGTCTACAGCGACGTCACCGCTGAAGACCACGACGACTACCTTTCGTCCGAGAGCGAGGAAGAAGAGACGAAGAGCTACAAACCGGGCGGGTACCACCATGTGCAGGTAGTATGTTTGCCATGTTTACGTGCGTATGCATACCGACAGGGGACCTGAAAAACCACGCATTGATATGGAAATTTACCACAGGTGGGGCAAGTGTACAAGAACCGCTTTGAAGTGGTCGCGAAGCTCGGGTGGGGCCACTTTTCGACCGTGTGGAAGTGCCGCGACCGGAACTCCGGGGAGATCGTCGCGTTGAAAGTCCAGAAGAGCGCGCGCCACTACACGGAGGCCGCACTGGACGAGATTGAGCTGCTCAAGTGCACGGTGGACGCGGCGACCACTGCCGGCTCGCTTGAGACGCTCAAGGTCGTGCGGCTCATTGACTCGTTCACGCACGTTGGACCGAACGGCAGCCGTACGTGGTGATTGGGTGGTTTTTGTCGCCACACTGGTGTCAGTATGTGTACAACCACTGAACTCTAACGACTGGTGGTGTTTGTAGATGTGTGTATGGTATTCGAGATGCTCGGCGACAACCTCCTCACGCTCATCAAGTACTACAACTACCGCGGCATCCCCATGGCGCTCGTGAAGCGCTTGAGTCGCGACATTCTCGAAGCGCTCGCGTTCCTGCACGCCAAGTGTCGCATCATCCACACGGACCTCAAGCCGGAGAACGTGCTGCTGTCGCACACGATCCCCCGCTTGCCAAAGCTCCAGCGCGCTGCGTACCTCCGCTTCTGCGACGCAGAGTCCCAGTCAGAAGACAAGAGCAGTGGTGCGAGTGCGCAGCAGCTCTCGCGGGACGAGAAGAAGAAGCTCAAGAAGAAGCAGAAGAAGAAGCAAAAGAAACAGCAGCTCAAGACTGGGACCAGCACCACCACTACCGACAGCAGCAACGCGACGCTAGTTGCTGTGGCTGGCGACGTGACAGCCGACGGGGACGACGTGGAAGACCTGCGTACTGCACTGTCGCAGGTTGAGATCGCAGCGTCGACAAGGGACGATCCACACGCTGTGCTCGTCTCGAACTTTGTGGTCGCCGAGTCGCTGGATAGGGAGTCTACGAACGTCGTGGGCACTTCGCAGAACGGCCACCACCTCCGCACCAGCACCAGTAACAGCACGCTCCGTCGAGACGCTGGCGTGAACGAAGAGGACGACGAAGACGATAAGTGGGTGGCGATCGCGCCCGAGTTCACAGCACGCGTGATGCTCGTGCTGCCGGAAGGAGGCCGCGTCGCTGGCTCGAAGAAGAAGGGCATTGAGTTCACGATCACAGTGCCGCCCCAGCACGTCGCTGGGTCGACAGCAGAGGTCCGGACGTCTTTCTCGGTCCGGTATGTCCGTGCGTACAGTGGACGAGCGTCCATGTTGTGAGCGAGTGACACGGTGGCTCACCACGCGCTTGTGCTCGCAGGTACCTCGATCGCGTTCGCGGCCACGTGGTAACAGCGCTTCAAGAAGGAGTAGCCGGCGCTTTTCGAGCGGAGGCGCCCAGTGGCAGCAACGACGGCGCGAAGACGACGCCCTTGGGACTGTGGAAGGCGGAGCTGGACGCGCGGTACCTGACTGTTGTCTTGGGTGCGTCCTGGCGTCTGGATGAGATGATGTAATGTGTGTATGTGTGTGGGAGTCGGTAGCTGATACTGTGACTGTCTGTCGTACACAGAACACCTCGAGAAGCACGTCGAAGGGCTCTTCTTCCTCACGCTCCCAGCAGCGTCCGCGTACAGCTACCCAGGCTTCTACCTCCCCAAGTCGCGTTCAGAGACCACAGTAGCCGCTGTCGCCACTAGTCCACCCATCCCGTCGTCGTCGTCGTCACCTGCAACGGAACAAGCCGACCGAATTCTACAGGGCGTGGCGCTCACTCCACTCGCTGCGAGCGCGCACAAGACACTGGCGGTCCAGCCGCTCTCGCAGCGCTTAGCCAACTGGCGTTCAACGCTCACTGAGCTCGCGACAGCCCCGCCGTTCGATGCGATGCAGCTGCGCGCCAAGGTGTGCGACCTGGGGAACGCGTGCTGGACCCACAAGCACTTTACCGACGACATCCAGACGCGCCAGTACCGGAGCCCCGAAGTGATCTTGGGCAAGAAATACGACACGTCGGCCGACATGTGGTCGATGGCGTGCTTTGTCTTTGAGTTGCTCACTGGCGACCTCCTCTTTGACCCAAAGAGTGGCCGCAACTTTAACCGCGACGAAGACCACTTGGCGCAGATGATTGAGCTGCTCGGTCGGATGCCCAAGGCGTTCACGAGCTCGGGCCGAGGGGCGAAAGAGTTCTTTAGCCGCAAAGGCGAACTCAAGCGCATTCGCAGTCTCAAGTACTGGAACCTCGACCAGGTCCTGGTCGAGAAGTACCGCTTCTCGCGCCGAGATGCGCGGAGTCTCGCGTCGTTTCTCGAGCCGATGCTCCAGTACGACCCAACGCGACGTGCGACAGCGGCCGAGGCGCTGCAGCACCCGTGGCTGACCGAGTCGGACGACTACGACGAGGACGACGAGGACGACGAGGAAGAGAACTGAGAGAGTGGAGTGGGGGAGTGTGCGGAGCTTAGAGGTTGAGAGCAGCGTAGAGCGTGGGCGTTTCTCGTACGGCAGTGCTCTGTGCTCTTCGTGTCGGGAGGGATCCAGTTTGGCTCGGGACTCGCTAGCTCTTCACCACTGTCCGGGTCAGTCACTCAACTCAGTCAACCAACATTGATAGGAATAGCAGACAGACCTGGTTGCGCTCCTGTTCCCATTCTGTCCATTGTGCCGACAGCCAACAGTCGACAAGACACCGTGTCCTGGAGCATGGCCGAAGATGGCGGCGCCACGGAGCTCTCGGCTGAAGAGATGGGGGCGTTGCGAGGTGCGTGGCGTTCGTCGGCGTCTCCTCTTAGAAGGCTCGATACAGTTAATCGACAGACACTGGGTTCACGAGTGCATGTGTCCTTTTGCCATGCTCTGGTGCTGATCTGCAGCCGTGTTCGGCATCTACGACGAGAGTGGGAGTGGCTACATCGCGACAGAGCACATTCCATCGATCTTAGAGAAGCTCGGCCACAACGCCACGGAAGGTGCGAGGCAAGAAAGAGAGAGTCATGAAGTTGATCTCGTTCAGTGGCTGCAGACGACAGGCTTGGGTCGTCCGACCAACACACATGTGTGTGTATGTGTGTGCTTCCTCGCCCATCTGATCCCAGAGCTTCTCAACGACCTGGACGAGTACGCGACAGAGAACGGCGACATCAGCTTTGCCGACTTTGTCGCGCTCATCACAGCGAACATGCAGCAGCAGGAGCTCGAGAGCGACCAGTTCCGCGTCGGTCCGGACCCCAAGGTCCTCGAGTTCATTACGATCCTCGAAGAGTACCGCATGAAGTGCGAAGAAGACGGGAACTACCTCGAGGCCCAGCGTGCCGACACACAGCTCACAGCACTACGCAAGCAAGAGTTCAAGCGTCAGTCGAAAGCGCTCAAAGCGAAGCAGATCGCGGAGCGCCAGGACATTCAGATTGCGCACAACATGCAGTTCACCGACTTTAACCAAGCGTGGGACCAGTACTTGGAAGAGTACGACCGCATGGCCCAAGCGTACGTGCGGCAAATGACTGAGAAACACGCCGTGGACTTGCACGAATTCCAGGAGCGGCTGCAGCAAGACGTACTCGACCGGCCGCCCAAATTCTCGAAAGAGCTCATTGAGTGGCGCCGCCGGCAGCACCGTCTCGCGCAGCAAAAAGTGTACAGCGAAGCCCAGAAGATCAAGAAGATTGCCGACGAGATCGAAGAGGACGAGCGCGCCAAGATGACGGACGAGTACCGCCAGCTCTTTGCGCGGAAAGAGAGCAAGCTCCGGCAGCAGCAGCAAGCGGAGCTCCAAGCGCTGCTCAAGCGTATCGATGGGCGCCGGAAAGAGCACTTGAAGCAGCGCAACCTCGACTCGAAGCGCCTGCTGCAGCGTAATCGGAACGTCCAGGCTGTGCTCGAGTCGAAGCAGATTGTCGAAGCGACGAAGCGGCTCCAGGACATTAAGATGAGTCTGCTGCCAAAGGAGCGGCCAGTGCCACGCGGGACGTACAACGTGATCCCACCGCAAGCGCGCGTGGTTCGCCCCAAGAAGCCAGCGACGTCCCGCCCAGCAGACCACGTCTCGCCTAGCTACGCGAGCAACGAGTTCTGAGGGGGATAGAATCGACGAGAACCACCACAGCTTGAATTCAGAAAACCACCGCATGGGACGTTTGCATGGACACCCAAAGGTTGCTTGTTCGGTGGGTGGACGAGAACGGCGCCAGCCTGTACTACGCTATTCGACCGAGAGTGCTCGGTGGCAGGTTCAGCGCCTCAGCAAAGACCTGCACACAAGTGTGCGCATTCATTCAATGCAAGGTGAGTCATTCACGTTGTCAAAAACCACAATTCGATCCATGATGTCACCTGTAACAAAGCAAACACCACCACGACAACGCACCGTGAACATCTTGCTAATATTCTCCATGCGCCGCCACTGCTCCTTCTCGAGTGACGAGCTCTTCGCCTTGAGCTTCTCGACCGCTCCTCGCTGCGCGCTGGACTGGGACTCGAGCGCCTCTAGCTTTTTGAACGCCAGCTTGTACTGCGTCGTCGCACTCTGTGCGAGGTCCTCGAGACTCGCGCGCACACGCAGCTGTTGTTGTTCCAGCGTCCGGACCGCCTGTTCCGTGAGCTCCATGTCGTCGACCCGCTGCTGGGTCAGCGCGCGGCTTTCTGCTGCCTGTTTCATCGCCACGCTGTCAAACTTCTGTAGTCGCGCTGTCATGTCGTCTACCTGTTTCTGCCAGTGCCCACGGAGGTTTGCACTCTCTTCGCTCGCAGCTGCGAGGCGGTGGCCGACGTCGGTCTGGAGCTCGTGCACGCGGTCTTTCACGTCCATTGCGTCGCGTTGGAGCTGTTGCATCCACTCAATGTTGTGTGCGTGCGAGGCTTTGAGGATCTCCGTGTCCTTGGCCCAGTCGCGCTCTTTGAGACCCCAGATCTCGAGCGCTCGCGTGAGCTGGACCACCTCTGCGTGTGTCGCTTTGTGCATCTCGGCCTGTTGTGTCACAAGCGCGTCCATGTCGCGGAGCTTCCGCTCCGTCTCGTGCCGCACGCTGTCGATTTCCGTCATGAGCACGTCCGAGAGCGTGTCGAAAGCACGCTTGAGCGCTTTGATCTGCGACGTGAGGAACTCGAACGTCGCCTGGGACTCGACCTCGAGCACGAGCTGGTCCGCGGCTTCGCGTTGCAGCTCCTTCACTGCCCGCTGGAGCTGATGCATCTCGGAGAGCGGCTTCTTGGTCTTTGCGAGTCGCGACGCAGTCGTTGTTGCTCTCGCGGCCATCGTCGTGGTCGCAACAGTCCCAGTTAGAGGGTCTCTGTCGCGTAAGACGACGCTTCAAGATGTCAAGTGAATGATACGAGTCGACACTGGGTGAACGAACCCCACCACACCCACATATAAACCACAACGTCACGTCCAGATATCTAAATATCACATGGAGCCTGTCAGCTTGCCTGTCGTCCACACTCTCTCTCTTTCCACCCCCTTCTTGTCTTGTGGTGGTGTTTCAACAGGTCCACTGCTACGTATAACGCATCCCGTAGTCGTCGTCGTTCAGCAACGACGCGGCTTCCTTGTCTTCCGCAGACATGGTCGTGGCTTCGACGTCCGGGTCTTCGTCCCACTGGTACAGTACTTTGCCAGCAAAGAGGAGGACGAACGCAACGACTTCGAGGTAGATCGACGCGGGGATCCAGTCGTAGACGCCGTCGTGGAAGTTCATGGCGCCAAACTCGTCCGGGTCCACTTGGTACCACGCCATGACGAGGAACGAGAGGAAGAAACCGACGAGCGTGCAGCCGTACATGACTGAGACGCTCGTGAGCTTGATCAGCTGCATGAGGAGGATGTTTATACACACGTTGCAGAGCACGTAGAGCATCAGGATGACAATGCCGAGCTGCGAGAGAGCGAAGACGACAACAAGCGACACGATGAGCACCCGTGTGACTGCCACCCACCCCTCGTTCACTTCAGTTCAGTTGACGCAGTCGACGTACGTGGCACTGGTCGGCGGGGACCTCGGATCGGCCGTTGACCAGACACTCGAGACCACTGAGCTTCTGGTCCAAGTGGAGGAACTGCAGGCGACACGGCCGCAAGACGACGACCACAGCGTGAGCCATCAGACAGCCGTCACATGAGTGAGCAGGAGGGACCTCCAGGCCTGCTCTACAGTGGGAGGAAGGGAAGAAGTCACTATAGCGCACCTCGGCGTCAAAGATGAGCGGCGCGAGCATGAGGCCGCCGAGGAACTGGTACACCGACACCCACGCGTTCAAGTACACCATGTCCATCGGCTGGTCGCGGATCGCTCGCTCCTTGTAGATCATGGACAGGGAGCCCGGGACCGCCGCGAGCAGATAGAGGATGCTATTATACCACGTAGGAAGCAGTGGGAGGACGAGCGCGTCAGCAGGAGGAGGACTGGGAGCGGAGGGAACGAGACGGAAAGAACGGAACGGAACGCACCTGTTCCACGCGCTCTCTCGGTCGTCCCCACGGTCGCTGTCCAGACTGCTCACGTGGTGGTGTCACGATACGACCATCACTCAGCGACCAGCCAGCCAACCACCATATACAAGACACACACGAGACGCACTCTTGGAACTCGGGCAGGAGCGAGATGAGGATCCCGCCGCTGATCCCCATCATGCCAATCACTTGCACGCGCGTGTATCTGCGTCCCCAATCACCACACCACCGCACACACGGTACCGTGGTTAGGGGACGTAGCACCACCACAGGAGGAGAAAAAAGGACGCTCAGAGACACACACCTTGTGCCGTAGATTGTCGAGGACAGGAGTGCCGAGAGCGGGATGGACGCTTGCATGAACAGCAGCGTCTGGATCGGCTCCGTCTTGCCACCTGCAAGGAACAGAAGCATCGCCTGCGTCCTCCGCCAGTCATTCAGTGAGTCAGTGAGTCAGTCAGCTGCTTCACCTACACTCCTCCCTCCCATCCATCTCATTCATCCATTCATTCATCCATCTCGAGTGTGAGAGCGTACATGGAGCAGGTCGAGCATGCCCATGGCGAAGAAGTGGAGCTTTGGGAACTCGGTCAGCTCTTCTTCGATAAAGTCCTGTGTTCATTCATCCATTCATTCATTCATCCATCTCATTCCAATAAATCAGTCGACTGCCATCAAGAATGAGACCGACCAGGATGACACCGTCCACACAAACAAACGCACGTCTTGGGATGACTTGTAGCCAATGATGCAAAAGAGCGGCGGGATGAAGAGGAACGTCATGAGCTGGCAGAGAAAGTAGCTGCACAGGAAGAAGGACGCGCGCAAACGACCTGTGAGCACACACACGCTCGGCATCTCCATCGTACCGCTCCAGTCGGGTAATAACTTTCAATCTAATCTCCTACCGGTACGACTCCATGCGGTCCACCATGAGCTTGAACATGAATCGCTCGGACGACATGGAGAGCACGAGCAGGAGGATGATTGCGAGCGACAGTAGCGACTGACGTCCACGCACGCACACAGTGAGGGAGTGAGTGAGTGCGTCGTTGGCACTCAAGTGGGCGAGCGCTGCCCCGAGCGAGCCGCACCTTGCTGGAGCAGAGGTGGTAGGGCTTCCCGGACTGCGCGTCGGTCCCGAGACTCAGCAGCGGGTTTTGGAGCTTCATGGCGCTCGCACACACGACGAGGCCGCCCTTCGTCTCACTCGCGACTGCACCGTGCGGTGCTCGAGGCTGTTATGTGGTCCGCCAAAAACTCAGCAAATCAGTCAAAAATGATCTTGCCAGTACCGTTCAAAACTCTGTAAAGTACGAACGAATGCAACACGACTGTGTACGACCTTTCACCGCAGACCCCACATTCATCATCACACACACAAGACCACGAGAGTGAGTGAGCGCTCCATGGGCGACAGCTTCCCAGCGTCCCCAGCCTTTCGCGGCGGGCGCTTCAAGAGCCTCACGTCGATCTCCGAGGAAGAGGAAGAGACGCGCGCAGCAGAGGAGGCGCCCGCTGCTGCGAACGTCGTCGTCGTCGCCTCCGATGCGACCGCCCAACCGCCGCCGCCGCCGCCACCACGGCGCTCGTCGCTCACTACAAAGGAGAACCGCTGGAAACTCGCGTTCCGACAGCTTGTGTTTATGAAGCGCATGAACATGCAGTTCAACGACCGCGCGAAGAACGAGATCGAGCTCCGGCAGCAGAACATCTCGGTGGGTCGCCAGCAGGAGAGACTGCTGGTGTTGGTTGGTTACGTAAGCGACGTTGACACGTGATTACGTATGCCACCCCAGCCGCTGTCACTTGTATGCAGCGTCCCGCACTTCAATGCGCTCGCCCCAGACGAGATCACAACGCTCGTCGCCGCGAGTTCACGTGAACACATGCGGCCAGGCGAAAGCAAAGCGCTCGCATACGCCGCTACTCTGCCCACTCCCGAGCAGTTCTTTATCGTAATCAGCGGCAACTTGGCGCTCGCGCACGTGGCCGCGGACGACGCGGCAGTCGTGAAACAAGCAGCGCTGCTGCCAACCACGCGGTTCGGCATTGGCGACTTCTTTGCGAGCCACGTCGCGTCCGAGATGAAGGTGCTCGCACTCGAGCCAGTCGAGTGCCTCGTCATCCCCATGTCTGTGATTACGGAACTAAGCCCGACGCTCCGCCAGCTCGTCCAAGCAGAGACCAGTGACGCGAGCTGCGAAGCGTCCGAGACGGAGAGCTTCAAGCAGTGGGCGCTGCAGTTCGCGATCGCGAGCGCGAAGTGCGAGTCCCCGTCTGCTGGCCCTGGCGGCCTGGCCCAGTGCTCTGTGAAGGCGTTCTGCAAAGACCACTTCCCCCACATGTCGCCTGAGAACGAGCTGGACCACACACTGGAGCACACGCGAGCAGCGCTCACTACCATCTTTAACGCCCGCCGCGTGCGCATGTACGCTGTCGATGCCCTGAACGCCCGTGTGCTCGTCAAGGTGAGTGAGTGAGTAGGAGTGATTGTCTGTCGTGTCGCGTCCACAGTATGCTGACGGACAACGTTCTTGCTTGCTGCTCAGTTCTCGAACGAGCGCTTGCCAAAGGCGAGTGTGCGCATCGACAGCACAGTCGCGAGTCGCGTGCTCGAAGCGCGGGCGCCAGTGTTTGTCGCGAGCGGCGCAGACGTGTGTCGCGACGCCCGCGACAGCCTCACGGCGACACTGTACCACGGCGACGACATGGTGCTCGCGGCGCCGTTCTTCGAGTACGCGCCACTGAGTGTGCACCGGCCGTCGGACTCGCCAGCACGGATCGTCGGCGTCCTCGAAGTGGTCATTGGTTCTGTCCGCCAGCCTCCCGACGCTGTTGCAGCAACTGCGACAGAGAACGACAAGAGCATCCTTGAGATCACAGCGCAGGAACTCGGACGGTACTTGTACTTCCACTACAGCGAGTTCTTCACTGCGCCACCTCTCGTGACTACCGACGCACCTACGAGTGGCGACAGCGAAGATGACGCACTCGTCGTCCATACGCTGGATGAGCACGAACTCGCCAGTGAAGTCCTCCCGACTCCGGATGCAGGCGGCGCAGCGGACGACGCTCGCACGCTCGTGGTCGGCGTCCACAGCCTCGACGCTGTCGGCGCCGACACGGTCGCGTCCGCCGAGGTGCACATCGAACTCGGCCGCGTGTCGCTCGTGACGCGCGTGCTGTCGCTGTCGCGGTCCGCGTTGTCGCCGACCAAGGAACGACGGACACCGCCCACGTCGCCACGCAAAGTGTCGTTCGCACCAGCGCCATCAGTCGACATGGGCCTGTCGCTCGCCAACCTGCCGCACGGCGCCCACGTGCGCGTCGTGCTCCGAACGAAGCGGCACGCAGTCGTCGCGTGGACAGGCGTCCATCTCTTTGACTTTGGCCACGCGCTGCGCACTGGACGTCTCGTGCTCGACGCGTACGCGATGCGACGCGGCAAAGGAACTGCGAGTGGCGTCGTCGTCACGCCGCTCGACATTGAGAACTGCCTCAAGCGCGACCGTGTGAACAAGGACGGCGTCCTTGGCTCGCTTGAGCTCACGATCGAGTGCTCCGGCGTATCGCCACGCGGCTTTGCGTTCTCGAGTCTCGCCAAGAAGCGGAGCATCACGTTCCGTGCGTCGATCTTCTACAACGACACATCGCGAGCGTCAGCAGATCCCGCAGTAGCCGCACAGCTCGCGGACGCACTGGCAGCGCTGCCTGTGAAGAAACAGCGGCTGCTCAGTCGCGTGACGAAAGACCCGCTCGTGGTTCTCTCCGCTGACGACCGGCGGTTCGTGTGGGACTATCGCGCTGCACTCGTGGAAGAATCGGCGTTGCTGCCGACGTTCCTGCTCGCTGTCGACTGGGGCCGTCGCGAGCAAGTCATGGACGCGTACCGGCTCTTGCTGCTCTGGACGCCACCGACGTACTTGCAAGCGCTCCAGCTCCTCAGCCCTGCGTTCCCGGACCCGAAAGTCCGCTCGTACGCAGTGCGGTGCATGCACGCGCTGCCGGACCACCGACTCGCACTCGTGCTCCCCCAGCTCGTTCAAGCGCTCAAGAATGAGCGGTACCACGACTCAGCGCTCGCACGGTTCCTATTGCTGCGTGGACTGGGGAACCCGCCGCAGATTGGGTACCTCCTCTACTGGTTCTTGCGTGCGGAAGCGCACGCGGCGGCGACGGCCGAGCGCTTTGCGCTGCTCGTCGCGCAGTATCTCCAGCTCTGTGGGAGCTTCAAGCTCGAGTTGCGCCAGTCCGAGTACGTGATGAAGAAGCTCGACGCGATCGCAGCTGCCGTGAAGCGCGGGCCGACGACAGCGCAAGCGCGCCGAGAAACGCTTCACCGCGAGCTCGCGCGTGCAGTGCTGCCCGAGACGTTCCAGGTCCCGCTGCACCCGCGGACGTACTACAGCGGCGTCGTTGTCGCGTCGAGTCGCGTGATGGCGTCCAAGAAGCGGCCGCTCTTGCTCCAGCTCGCGAGTACGAAGGCCGCGCACGGGATGCCGTTCGTGATCTTCAAGTCCGGCGACGACTTGCGCCAGGACCAGCTCGTGATCCAGCTCTTGCGCGTCATGGACGACCTCTGGCGTGAAGCCGGCCTCGACCTCTGCCTCTCGCCCTACGCGTGCATCGCTACAGGCGACGCCACTGGCATGATTGAGGTCGTCGCAGAAGCAGAGACGCTCGCGAGTATCATCACGGGTCGGTACGATAAGCCAGGCGGTGGCAGTGGCGGCTCGACGCTTGGACGGAAGCTCCGGTCAGCGAAAGACGCACTCGTGGTCGACAGCGTTCTCTCGGATTGGCTCTTCCGCCAGCAGCTACCACTGAGCACCACTGGCGACACGACTGCGACTGTTGTGGCTCAACCGCCACCAGCGTCAGTCGCTCTGAGTGGTCTCGAAACCCACTCGGTGAAACTCGAGCTCCCGCCACTATTGTCGCCATCACAACGCCCGTTGTCGACGCCAGAGCCAGCGACAGCGACAGCTCCGTCCGTGTCGCCCGGGTGCTTCCCGCTCTCGCCCCGCAAGCTCCTCCAGAGCCTGAGTGGCACCACCAGTAAGCCACCTCTCGCACGCGACGCCGAGATGACGCAGAACTTTATTCGCTCGTGCGCTGGCTACTGCGTCGCGACGTTCGTGCTTGGGATCGGCGACCGACACAACGACAACCTCATGCTCCAGCGGTCCGGGAAGCTCTTCCACATTGACTTTGGCCACTTTCTCGGCAACTTCAAGTCGAAGCTCGGCGTGCGGCGCGAGCGAGCGCCGTTCGTGTTTACGCCCGCTATGCTGAACGCGATCGGCGGCGAGAAGAGCGGCAACTACGCGGCATTCCAGACGCTCGCGTGTGCTGCGTTCCGTGTGCTCCGGCAGCACTCGAACCTGCTGATTACGCTGCTCGTGCTGGCGCTCCCGAGCGGCATTCCGGAGCTCACGAGTTCGGACGACATCAAGTACGTGCACAAAGCGCTCATGATTGAGCTCAGTGACGACGCGGCCGAACGTCGCTTCCGACGGCTCATCACGGTCGCTCTCCGGACCAAGACGACGCAACTGAACGACGCGGTGCACCTCATGGCCCACTAACTGACTAGCAAGCGTGTGGATTCGTCATCTCCTAGGCGGCTGGCCAGCCAGGGAGGGAAGGAAGTCTCGAGCCAGGACCATCATTCACTGACTGCACTCGTCTCTTCTCTCTCTATACGTCGACGCGTTCATCTCGAGCGAGATCTCTTGCACCGCCTTGATGAACGTGTTCACGTGGGCCGGGTCCATGTCCGGGAAGCACCCGTGGCCAAAGTTCGCCACGTACCGCTGCGTCCCGAACGCCCGGAGCATCTTCTTGACTTCGTCCCGAATCGTCTCGGGCGACGCGTAGATCGCACTCGAGTCAAAGTTGCCTTGGAGCGACGCTTTGTCGCCGACAATGCGGCGCACAGCAGCCGGGTCCGACTGCCAGTCGAGGCCGATGCAGTCGTACTGCGTGTCCGCAAGCGCACTGTACGCATACGGCGTGCCTTTCGAGAACACGACGAGCGGCGTCTCGGGGGCCGCGTCCTTTACACGGGCGGCAATCTGCGCCATGTACGGGAACGCAAACTCGTAGTAGTGTGCTTGCGTCAACACTTCGGCGCCGACGGACTCGAACACTTGGAGCGCCTGGGCGCCTGCGCGTTGCTGCGCAATCAGGAAGCGCACACACACGTCTGTGACTGCTTGGAGAAGGTCGTGGGCCGCTTTCGGGTGCTACGTAATCACGATGATACGTAATCAGTTAGCGATCGCGGACAGTGAGTGCAAGTGTGGATGACGAATACGCCATGTACCTGGTAGAAAAACGTCTTGAGGAGCGCTTTGGTGCGGCTGCCGCCGCCCTCAATCATGTAGCAGAGCAGCGTGACTGGACCGCCGACAAAGCCAATGAGCGGGACTTCGCCCTTGATCTCCTGACGCGCGAGGTTGAGTGCGTCGAGGACGTAGCCGAGCGTCTTTTCAATGTCCGGGTTCAGCTCGAGCTTCGCAATGTCTTCTGGGTGGCGAATCGGGTTCGGCAGCACAGGCCCGACGCCTGACTTCATGAGCACTTTCATGCCCATTGCCTGCAGGATAATGACGCATCATGATCAGCGAGAACATTTAGTCGCACACTCGCCATTTGATGACGTAAGCAATGCGATAATAGCACCTGTGTACCTGGGGGATGACGAGAATGTCCGAGAAGATGATCACTGCGTCCATGTGGTAGCGACGCAGTGGCTGGAGACTCACTTCCACTGCAATCTCCGGCACCTCGCACATCTGATCCAGCCATCAGCCATCAGCCACCAGCCAGTCGTCAGTCCTAGAGCCCTAGAGCCCTAGAGACCCAGTCCCTCCTGAGGTCCCTTCCACACACACTCGCACGTACCGTGAAGAACTCGTAGCCGGCGTTACGCAACGCGCGGAACTCTGGCAAGTGGCTGCGCTCCCACATACAAACACACCGTTGTCAGCCACACTGTCGGTCGTCTTGTCTTCCCACGGACGTTCCAAGCGCACGAATGCTTACGCACCGCCCAGCCTGACGCATGCACCACACAGGCACGCGTTCCGTCTTCTCGCCACGCAGCGCGCGCAGCAGCAGGTCGTTCTTGAGCGCTGGCATCTGCGCGAGCGGCAGCCGCTTGAGGGGCGTCCGCACCGTCGGGAATGGCCGCGAACGCTGGATCGCGAGTTGGCGTGCGCGCACGAAGCGGATGGCGGCGAGCGCTGCAGCAGCGACCACGAGCGAGCGGACGGCGGCGCTGATGAGTGCGCGGCTCTCGGTCATGGCGGTGGCGGCGAAAGAGGACGAGGGGAAGAAAGCCAGCGAACGACGAGTGGCGACTGGAGCCCTGAGTTGCGCGTCTGTGAGGCTGTGTGTGCGAGCCAGCAGAATCTGAAAAGGAGAGCTTTGCACGAAACTCGTTATTAACAGGTGGCGGAAAATGGTCGGTCACGAACTCGGCAGCGGAACTGCCTCCGACATGCCATACGATATGGGTGATAGAGTGAGGGGCGCCTACTGGTATGCGAAGTGGAGGTACCGTCGAGAAGCCCAGTCGCTACGTCGGCGTGGCAGTGCAGTATGCGATGTGGAGCTTTGTGCGGAGAGAGCACGCCTGCAATGGCGAGGAGCTCCATTAATTCGAGCTTAACCGAGAAGAGCTTGAACGGCACGTCGCCCCTCCACAGCCACGATGCGCAGTCCAGTACGCGGTTCTAGCAGCCTTCTGCCCAGCGGTCGTGGAGCCACTGCTGTGGAGTCACTGCACTGAACGACAGTGGCCACTTTCAGTCGCAGCACTCACAATGGCACGGGTCGAGGCGGGAGCGGCACAACGAGTTTCACAGTCACGCTGTGGTTGATGAGAAGCGCAGCGTGCATCGCTCCTAATACGGACCCAACGGCGTCATCCGCGCCGTTCGCGAGCCGCCACTTGACTGTGACCCTATGGCCGCCTCGGATGCTGACGGGCGCTTCGTGCAGAAGAAGCTGGTGGTGCTGCCGTGAGCTGGAACGTTCACAGTGTCACGGGTTGCTATAGGTAATACAGTTCGAAGTGCTTTGGGTGCAACTTCAACATCTAGCGGTGAACACTGAAGGCGGGTGGGGTGGACCATTAGGGTGGACCAGCTCAGGGATTGGTTCTGCGTGTTGCCTCCTCCAGATCAATGTCCAATAATGGCTCGTGATTGGCTCGCCTTTGGAGCTCTTCAACCAAACTTGATGTGTAGTGACTCACTACACATCAAGTTTGGCTATTAGTGACCATGGTTTGGAGCCCAACATTTGGCGACTTCATTTTCAGATTTGGTGCTTGGAGAAAGTGCACCTGGAGAATGCCTCCGCATCACCTTCAGAGCGTCGCTGTGCGCGTAGCTCTCCGCGCCTCTGACCGCGACGCGACCAGCGCCACAGCTCATGTCCGCGCACTCGTCAGCGGACTGCCGCATATCGTCGATGCGATCAGCAGCTTCTTGCACCCGCCGTGGACCTGGAGCCTCGCGCGCGCCTGTGAGCGCAACCTCCGCACGATCGTCCCGCGACTCACGCAGCACTTGCCGCGACCCGACGTTGACCCGCTCGTGTGGGCGTGCGAGTGCTCGCGTGCGCTCATCGCTGCTGTGCGCCACCACGATAGTGCGACAGTCAAGTGGCTCCACGCCCACTGCGCACAACTCGTTCCGCTCAACGCACTCGTGGAAGCCGCACGGATCGGCGACCTCACGACGCTACGATGGCTCGCAGCTCACCACGCACGTGCGCCGTGGCTGCCAGCCATGATGGACGGTGCAGCCGCCGGTGGACACCTCGACACGCTCTGCTGGCTGCACGCGCACCCGAAGAGCGCGGGCTTTAGTCGCAACGCACTCGTCGGCGCGATCCGAGGCGGCCACACAGCCACCGTCAAGTGGCTGCTCGCGCACGGTGCGGACCGCGCCACATTTCCTGCAGACGCGACGTTCTGTGCGCTGCAGAGAGGTCACAATGAGACTGTGAAGCTCGTGCTTGCCAGCAGCGACCTCACGCGCGTCGGACTCTACGGTCTCTACCGCGCGTACGCGATCCCTGCGCGTCGAGGCGACCTCACGATGCTCCAGTGGGTGTACGCAACCCTTGGTGAACGAGATCGCGAGTTCAAGGTAATGAACGAAGCGGCGGCTGGCGGCCACTTGCCCATTCTCCAGTGGCTCCACACGCACCACCCGACCACGTGCTCGGAGAAGGCGATGGAGTTCGCAGCAGCCGGCGGACATCTCCACGTTGTCGAGTGGCTCGATGCGAACCGCACGGAAGCGGTCACAGGGTCCGCCATGCGCGAAGCGGCGCTGAACGGCCACATGCACGTCGTCATGTGGCTCTACAAGCGCAAGATGGACGGGCATCGCAATTGGGTCCTGAACGGCGCGGCCGCGAACGGCCACCTCGAGATCGTCCAGTTCATGCACAAGACGCGGATCGAGTCGTGCACTGTGGACGCTTTGGATTACGCCGCGATGGATGGCCACCTCGCGGTCGTCCAGTTCTTGCTTGCGAATCGGCGGGAAGGATGCACGAAGCGTGCGATGAACGGAGCGGCTGCGAACGGCCATCTGGACATCGTCCAGTATCTCCACGCGTACTCGCGCGAAGGCTGCTCAAAGTATGCGATGGACACTGCAGCTGCAAACGGCCACCTCGCAGTCGTTCAGTGGCTGCATGAGCACCGGAACGAGGGCTGCAGCACGCGTGCGATGGACGGTGCAGCTGCAAACGGCCACCTCGCAGTCGTGGAATGGCTGCACGAACACCGGAACGAGGGCTGCACGGTGGACGCAATGGTCCGTGCGGGTGCGTCTGGTCGCCTCGCAGTCGTCAAATGGCTCTACGACCACGGAATCAGTGTCGATATCCTCCACGCAGTGCCGAGTGCGCTGCTCAATGGCCACTTTGAGCTCGCAGTGCACGTGATCAGGAACTACCCGAGTCGGAGCAGCTTGGTGCGGACGATCTGGACGCCGTCCGACTTTCTCAAGATCGTCGACATCGCCCAGCTGCTGCAACGCAACTTCCCGGAAGCGATCCGAGTCGTTCAGATCCGCGAGAGCCGCGGTGCCATTCCAGAGCTGCTGGACTACGTCTTGGGCTTGTGATGTCCAAGTTGAAGTGATGCGTGAACTCCTATTAGTACCGTAAAATACTAATAATGGACCAGTTAATTATTTAAATTCGCATTCTGCCCCCCATTTGCCAACAAGCACAACGCGCGCGTGAACTGAAACCCACAGCCCGAATGAGCTTCCCGCGCGGCGTCCGGCGGCGTGACGGCAACTCGTCCGAGGCCGTCGCCGCACTGCTGAACCCGCACGAGGGCTACCGGTGCGCAGAGTTGCCACGAACCCCGCGTCTTGTGGAGTTGTTTGGTTGCTTGTCTACCGCTAACGTGTGCGTTTGACCCACACAGCGAGAAGCTCAAGAAGCGCGGCATCACACCGAGAGACTTTGAGCGCGAGAACAAGCTGCAGCTCAAGCAGATGCAGCGCCAGAACCGCGAGCAACGCGCTCGAGAGGTCGGTTCGTCCATCGTAATTGCTGGCAGCATCCAATGGGTTCGCTAACCGTCACGATTGGAGCAGGAGGCAGCTCGGCGAGACGCGTTCAAGCTCACGCGGTTCAAAGGCGTGCGGCCGCGCGTGTTTTCACACGAGGTACGTCGGTAGCCGACTATTGGCTCTCTGCGCCTTCGTACGTGTAAGCGCAATAGGAAATGAACGCACACTGGACGCTGTTCGCAGGAAGGCGGCGAGGAGCCGAAGCACGAATTCCTGCGACGAGGTGGCGCCCGTCTCAGCCATCGCCACGAGGTCGGAGGCGGCTCGGACGCGTGCGACTCGCCACTGCCACCCGCGTTCTCTCGTCCGATACCGAAAGCTGCGCCGCCGCCACCCAAAGAGCCCGTGCCGTCGCTCGAAGAGCTCGAGAAGCGGAGCCGGGAGCTCGTCGCCCAAATGGTACGGTGCCCAAATGGGGGGGTGCCTCCACTAAGTACGATTCTAAGACTGTTGATGGATGCGAATGGATGCGTGGGCGAGCAGTCGCTGAAGGAGAAGCGGGACTTTGTGAACGCGAACGCGTGGGAAGTGATCCGCAAGTCGCCTGCGAAGCCATCAGCACTACCACCACTTGTGCCCAACGAAAAGCGCCAGCACCCAATTGGGTCGAACCGCAATTTTGGGCGGATCCCGAAATACCTGCTCGAGCGCAAAGAACAGTGGGCGAATGAAGAGGAAGAGCGGCGATTGAACGCACCGGACCCGGACTGTCCGCCTGGGATGACGCGGCTGGACGAAGACGAGCGGCTGCGCACACTCGCAGTGCTGCGCCAGTCGCTCGTGGAAGCGCGGCTCCAGCTCAACCACTTGCCGCTCCGCATTGAGACCCAGCGGCAGATCCACCGCAAGAATACGCTCGAAGCCAAGCTCCAGGAGATTGAAGACGCAATCAAGGTCTTTGACCGGACCAAAGTGTACGTTGCGCTCCCGCTCCCAACGACGAGCACGAGCAGCAGGAGCAGCGAGAAGGGGGACGCGAGCTTCCATAGACAGAGGAGCGGGGCCGCCGCTTAGCTACTGGGCTTCGCTTCCATCAAGCCCAGGTAAAGACACAAGGAAGCAGCTCTCGGCGTCAGTGTATTGCGTTGTGTATGCGTGTCTGTGGCCAGCAGCAGGATGCAACAGTCGCGCTTACGACGACATGGACGCAAACATCGCCTTCACGTCCTCGGGCGCGAGCGCAGCGAACGCATCGGCGCTCACGACGGGCTGCTTCGTGGCTTTGGCCTTGAGGTTGTAACGGTGCCACTCGGACCGGAAGTGCTCGCGGTACAGCGCCATGTCGCTGCCAAAGTCGCCGCCGCACGTGCTGCACTGGCGCGTCTTTGGCGCTGTCGCATCTGCGGACGCGACCACACCTGCGGTCTGGACTGGCAGCGCTGTCGGCGTGGCCGAGCGCTTGTCTGCTGTAAGCGCGAGCCGGTCGGTCTTCTGGCTGATCTCGTCATCAATCGTGTCTTCGCCCTCTTTGTGGTTGTTGAGCTCAATGACTTCGAGCGCACCGACACCAGAGCCGCCACTGCACTCATCGACGAGTGCGTCCACGACGCGGTACGAGCCAGGGTTGATGAGCAACACAAGCCGCGACGGCTCGCCGAGCTTCACGTCGAGCACTTCTGCGCCTTCTTTCGCGAGCGCGGCCCGGATGCTCTTGGCGCCAGCCAGTGGGAGCGTGAGCTGGATCTTCATCTTGGCACGAGCGATCGGAATGTGGCTCTGGAGCTTCTTGATGACTTCGAGCGCCTGTTGCTTCGCTGTGCGGTTCGGCACAGCGGCGTAGTGGGTCTCTTTCATCAAGCGCTCAATCACGCTGAACGGGTACGGCCGGTTCGAGTCGGGGTTCACGCACTTGTCGGCCACGATCGTCGCAATGTCGCGGTAGAGACTAGAGGGCCATGATGACGCGAACACGAGGCGTGAGACATGCCCATCCTAGTCAAAAACGACCAGGGACTACGCAAGCACGCACTTCTCCACTTGTGCCTTGCGCTCGCCCTCCGAGACTTGCAGCTCGCCGTGTTCGAGGATCAAGCGGCACACCTCTGCGTCGTCCTGGACGCCAAACGCCTGGACCCAGTCGTGCTTCTTGGCGAACTTGCCCTGTTTATGGGTGCGCGTGGATGGATGGAAGGATGGATGAATGAATGGGTAGTCCGACCCCGTCAAGGGTGCCAGCCGAGCGAGCGCCAGTGGGGTTCGTTCGCAACAGCGCGCACTGTGCTGCGTCGTACCTTGGAGACGTTCTCGTACACGCGCGTGATCTGCAGCACCTCGTCGATGTCACTCTCGACGCCGTTGCGCCAGTTGAGAACCTTGTTTTTATAACACGCGATTTCGAAGCGCTTGCCGTTCTTCTTGAGGCGCACGACTGCCACGTTCGTCATGAGGACTTTGCCCACGGGCTGCCCGATGCGCGCGTTGCTCATAGCTGGAGGTGGAGTTGGCTGCGAGCGGCGACTAACTGATGCGGTTGTCCAGAGTGAAGGAGTTTGAGGTCGCTTGGGTTGTTTTTGATGGTGGTGGATGCCGAATTCGCTTTTGTGACCTGGGCAGAGAATCGAGGAAAAGGTTGGATCACCCCGCTTTTGTGTCTCGAGGTGAAAGGCACAGAAGCGAGGATTTTGATTTTGTTCATATGGTGAGTCAGAACCCACAAACACTCTTGATTACAGGAAACGAGTGATTGTCCGCCAAGTCCTCCACATGGCGAGCTCACCTTGTTGAGCTGAGCCAGCTTTGCAGCTCCTTGTGGAGGTGAGACGACGTGGTGCCAAAGATGGTCCTGCTTCCTGTTTGAGCACCTGATGTCGTCATAGCGCTTCTATCAATTAATAACTTACTGGAAGCAACACAGGCAGACATGCTCTTGCTTGACGACCTCGAGGTGGTGGTGCTCCCCCGTCACCAGTCACGACGCCAGCCTTCACACCTTCCGCCGCCATCGAGGACCATACGTTTGGTCTACGAAAGCCATCGTGACTGCGAGCGTCCTCCTCCTCCTCGTGCGATATGATCGCGACTCACGAGGCACGCGCGCATGACATGGAGGTGTCGCAGTTGACTTAGTAGTGAGAAAAGTGAGGGTATCTGCGAAAAAGGCCAACGTTGTGTGACAGGGAGACAGTTTTCGTCGTCTCCTCGTGTTACTTCCACGAAATGAACCTCAATGTAGCCAGCTCAAACGGTTTTGACAGGGTTTTGGATTGCAATGTTGAAGGCTTCAAGAGGTGGTGACTTGACTCGCTTGATTGCCACGCACGCGACGCTTTACTCGAGCGCTGCATTCTTTCGCTCGCTCGTGTGCTCGTTGAGCTGTTCCACCAGCGCGCGCGCTCGCGACAGGGGAGCGGCAGCACTTACACACAGCGGCGACACTCGCCTCCACCACTCGAGCGAGCGAGCGACAACCAGCATCGCAGCAGCCAGCTGGCCATTCGGCTTCCACTTCACGCCCACGCACTCGGACAACCCAACACGCAGTTCAGTTGAGAGCTCTTGCGAGACAGGAAGTCGGTCGCGAGTTCGCTGGCCAGGAGAAATCTCATCCGCGAACTGTGCCTTCGTTCTTTCGGTTTGACTTCATGTTTAGTTCTCGACCACCAACCATCGCTCACACTTGCGACAGGTTGACAGTGTTATTGAGAGCAGAGCCATTCAGTGTGCGCTCGAGCAGCACTCGCTCGAACTTGCTCAGATGCTCGCTCTCCTTCTTGACACCTGTGCGGCAATCCTGCGACCTTCATTGGACTCTTTTTTTTTCGAGGCATTTACTCGATTTTATCGCACATGTCAGTCAGTTGCCACAGTTGCAGATGTCGCACTCTTCATGCTCCTGCGGACTTGCATTACTCGCTGAGCTTGCTATTTGTATACTTTCAAGCAACTCGATTCCGCACTCTCATATTTTTGTATTGACCAGAATCTGTCAGCTTACAGGCAAGCTAAACAAAGGTGAATCGGACTCGCAATTCCCAACCGTGCTGGAAACGCAGCAAATTGATCAACTACGAGAGGATTCGCGAAACGACAACCCGCAGCAGACGAGCCGCGCGAGTTTTCTCGCATGGCTCGCCCAAACGTAACCCATACAACGCGCAAGTGAGTTTGGTAGCCAGCCTTTTTTGGCTGGCGAACAAGGGCTGGCGCTGGGGAGCCACTCACTATCGACACTCACGCGTTTTCTCTCACCCAAACGAGACTCTCGCTCCAAAAAAGCCCATTCTCGAACTCGCCGACTTGCTGCGACTCCGCTCCACCACTACCACACATGAGCTCATCGTGCCTCCTGCCAGCAACCATGCCTGCCTCCATCGGCCTCCCCGCATCCCCGCGCCTGCTCAAACGCGCGCGCAGCAGCTCCAGCGACCGCCTTTGCCTTGACCACATCCTCAAAGTATGCAAGCGCTCGGACCCGGCGTCGCCGCACTCGCCTGTCGGCTGCCACGCGCTCGCGCCGCCGCAACCAGCGCGTCAGCCGTTCTCGCGCGCGATCCCAGCGGACGTGACCACGGACGCGCCGTCGTCGCTCTCGCCGCTGCTCCAAGCGTGCTCGAGCATGAAAGCAGCGATCCCGTTCTTGCAGAACTCGCGTCGTCACGCGCTCGGCCTGCTGCTCCAGAACCAGTGCGAGCGGGCGCTCCACGTGCTCGAGAAGATTGAGCGTGCGAACGACATGATTGCGCGCCAGCGCCGCCGGTTTGTCGTCGAGCAAGCGAACGCGATCCACCAGTATGTGCTGGCGCACCCAGAGGAGCAGCTGCCAGTGACAGCGGCGACGTTGAAGCCGAAGAAGGCGGTGCGCTTCTGCGAAGTGGTCGCGGTCGTCGCAGTCGAAGCGATGGACCGTTCGCCTGCACCGATGCCCCCGCTCATCCGCGAAGAGATCCTCGTGCTGCGCGCCTCCCGCCCGATCCCGTTCGGCAACTTCTCGGAGCTCTGGAACTAGCGGGCATGTCGAACGAAGTACTGTAAGTCGCGTCCTCCTATCGTAGTAATATTTATCAAAACGCGGCTCAAGTCCGCATGCGGTTGATTCATGGAATCCTTTCAAAGTTACTTGTTATAACATGCTGTCAGCAGAAGGGTAAGCTCGCGGAGCTAGTTTCTGCCAATGAGAATCTTCGCGCGTAGTGGTGTTGGCACTTTTCTGTCGATGGTCGCTGCGAGCTCCGAGACGCTGTACTTGGCCGAGAAGTGCACGAGCACGAGTGAACCAACGCGCTCGAAGCGATGTGCGAGTGCGACCAGCTATCCCCCACCCCCACCCCCACCGAACGAACATTCCGAAACACCACCAACTAATTCAGTCAGTCATGTCTTCACAACAGGGGTCAAACGACTCCAACGCTCGGGACAGTACAGTACCTGATCGAGATGGATGTGGCCGCGCGCAGTGGCGTCCTCTGGCGTTTTGCTATCGCACACGTACGTCGCCTAATGTCACCCATCAAAGTCCCACGGACAACACGCCACACACGAGCAGCCAGTGTGAGATAACGAACGTGGACCCCCTGGCGACCATCGCTCAATCTTCACGCACTGTAGGTACCTCAGTGATCAACACCTTGACGCGCAGTAAGTCGTCTTGCAAGCGCTGGAGCGATCCGTCCACTGCGGTGCCTGTCTGCTCTGCAAAGATCGCGACTGTCGTGTCGCCAGTGTACGCAATCTCTGGCGTGAACGTCGTGGTCGTGACCTCGACGCCTTCACGCCGTTTCGCAGCGATTGCGCTGCCAGGCATTCCTATAAACTCGCTCTTGAGCTTTGTGTGTTTACGGAAGAGCACGTACGCGAAGCTAGGAACGCGGTGCACGGCCGGCACAGCACGCACTACCCACTGCGGCGCGATATGGAACTCGTCGAGCGCATGAACAGCTACGAAGCGCGCTGGGATTCTGTCGCCCTGCATCGCCTCGAAGCCCTCGAGCACGCGCTGCAGGTGCGGTACGAGATGTGCTGGTGCGTAGTACGTCGCAGGCTTCATGCGCTGCAGACTGCGTCGCGCAGCGTGGGCTACAAAAGCACCGATGTGGTCGGTGTGGCCGTGCGTGAGGAACACGTGTGCTTTGCTGACTGCGTGCGACTCGCAGCAGCCCATGTCGAATGCCACGTCCACCTGATCTACCGAACAGCTGGACTCGACGCCTGCGATCGAGCGGATGCGCAGCGTGTAGCCCTGCGTCTCGATGCGCACCGCACCGCCATTGCCGCTGCTGACGCCGCTGTTGTCGCTCAGCATGTTTGTTTGCAAACACGCGTATTCGATAGTGAAGAAAATGAGAGATTCGGACGACATTCGTGCAACATGAATTTCTGACTTGATTTCTGTATGGATAAAATGTAGCCATCATTTGGCACCTTGAAACATGTCACGATTCGTGACTCACTAACATCGGCTCGTTTGTGGTGAGGATTGTCTGAGCTGGCAAGTTGGCAACTTTTGCCAGGTCACCACCGCACACGTTCTGCCTGTGAAACAGGATCTCCTTGAGGTGCTTCCAAGGGACAAGGCGTACAGGAGCGCTTGGCCAGTGTGGAGCTCACTCTGTTGGATCTCTATGCACGCTATACGCGCTAGACCTACGAGAACAGTGTCGCACACAACAAAACAACACTTGCCAAGGCTACGGACACAGTCTCAAAGCTGTGGACACACCTCGCCTCCTTCATCTTGACGTGTGTTCTAAGCTCCAGCAACTGTCGCGATCTCGATCCACACAACGTGGTCTCGCGGGGACAACGCAGATTGGCGAAGAGAGTTTCGAGAGATCCACCGAGATGTTGCGCTCACTACTGGACGGGCAGCTGCTGGTGGAACTTACCACGTAGCATGGCAACTTGGATCGAGCTCAGTGTCCTTAGTTCCCAAGGTGGCGAGAAGGAGCGTTGAGTCAACGCAGGAGCTTCAACACATTCGCTATCAGTTGGAAGTTGAGTGAGCTTTCAGCGTGGCGTGCATGTCATGTTAGAATTCTTTGTGAGTTGGTTGGTGCTGAAGGCTGAAGAGGTGTTGACACATCCTGAAGGAGCTATTCTAACCTGTGTATAACAGGTATCTCAACTTTCTCATGACGTTAGAACCGTACAAGTCCATTAGAAACCCTCTGTAGGTACGAGCATGGAGGCAGATTTGCCGATCAGTTTTTCGTGAGGTGCTGTCCGTTCGCATTCAAACAGCCTCTCGAGGAGTCACTGGTGGTGCGTGGCAGTGGCGCTCGCTGTCCACCGTCGTGATCTCGCCAGTAAATCAGCCCATTTCCGAACCTCCCCAGCCTCGCACACACACAGACACACACGAGCTGCGTCCATGGAGTCCGCCACCCCAATCGAACCCAAGCGTATCGCGCTCGTGGTCGCCGTGTTCCTCTCGGACCTGCTGCTCACGGGGCTCGTCTTCGGCTGGGCACCGCTACTCCTCATGCTGCAGCAAGAGCAGCAGTACGTGGAGCTCTGTGACTTCGACAGCGCCGAAGTGGACGCTGCAGCAGCTGACGTCGACGCTCCGCCGCTCACGTGCGTGGCCCAAGAGAACCGCTTGAACCTCATGTTTGCAGTGGCGTCCGTGACGACGAATGCCGGCGCGCTGCCAATTGGCTTCTTCCTCGATCGCGCAGGCCCGAAGCTCGCAGTCGCAGTCGCGGCGCTGGTCGAAGTCTGCGGGCTACTGCTCCTCGCGTTCGCCGACTCGCAGGCCTTTGACGTCTTCTTGCCCGCGTACACGCTGCTCGCGTTCGGCGGCAGCATGACCATGATGGCGTCGTTCCCAGCGAGCTTTCTCGTCTTGCAGTACCAGACCGCGATCCTCGCTGCGATCAGCTGTCTCTTTGACGGCAGCAGCGTTGTCTTCCTCGCGCTCCTCTCGCTCCAAGACAGCTTCGACCTCACGCGCCAGCAGCTGCTCGTCGCGCTCGCTGCCGGCGCCAGTGCACTGTACGCAGCGCTCGTTGCGCTCTGGCACGTGAACGAGGCCGCGCTGAGCGACGACAGCGAGTCGGTGGAGACTGGGAGCAACCACAGCGGCGTCATCCCTGGGCACGAGCTCCAATCACTGCTCGTCTCGCACCCTGAGCGCGAAGTGTACCCGAGCAACGCTCCACCAGTCGGGCTTCAGTACGGCAGCTTGGCGCTTGAAGCCCAAGCGCAGGTCGCGCGTGTGCAGCAGCAGGTCGACGACGCGTTCGAGCTCGTCGACATGCCGCTTGCCAAGCAGATGCGGTCGTTCGAGTTCGCGTACATTGTCGTGTTTGCAGCTGTGCAGGTCCTGCGTGCAACGATCTACATTGGCACGACGAACAAGCTCCTGGACAACTACGGCGACCGCGACGAGGGCTTCTTCTTCACCAAGGTCTTTAGCTTCGTGCTCCCGCTCGGGTTCCTCTTCGTGCCGGCGATTGACCACATTGTCGAGAAACGCGGCCTCGCGCTCTCGCTGCTCTTCACGAACGTCCTCGGCGTCGTCTACAACGTCCTCGCGTTCATCCCGTCGCTCCCGGTCCAGTGCCTCACGTTCTTTGTCTTTGCAGGCTACCGGGCGTTCCTGTACGCAGTCATGTCAGCGTTCACGGCCAAGACGTTTGGGCTCAAGAACATGGGCTCGCTCATTGGCATCATCTTCTCGATAGGCTCGGTTGTGAGCCTCGCCGAGTACCCGGCCGTGTACCTCTCGAATGCGTACTTTGACGGCGACCTCACCGCGGTCTACGGCTTCTCGCTCCTGCTCTGCGTCCTGCTCTTCCCGTACACCGAGTACCTGCGCAAGCACGAGACCGAGCGGGCGCGGAGCAAGCAGGCGCTGATCGAGAAGCTCACGAGCGGCGGGAAGGGCGCGTACACGCCACACACACCAGTCACCCCCACGCACGGCCTTGCGTACTTACGCAGTCCGATGGTACGCAAGTCCCCAGTGATCAAGTCTAGGTTTGCACAGGCGTAATTGTAGGTTACCGGTATCTATCATACAAAAGCCCACTCGAGTCGATTGCGTCATGAAGTGGAGGTCGATGGAGCTCCGTGCGTTGGAGCTCGGGTTTGTTCAAGCCGGCGTCCCGGTGGGCACTTTGTCGTTCAGGAACTGGTTGATTGAGTTCGTGAGCTCGCCGTGCTTCTCGTGCTGCACGAGATGGCCGCAGTTGTCCATCACAAGCACATGTTTGCGGTCGACATTGAGGAGCTTGTCGAGCTTCTCGACGCACGAGACGTCGAGTATGCGGTCCTGTTTGCCCCACATGACGAACGTCTTGGCTTGGATCTTTGGGAGGTACTGCTCCAGCACGGTTGGCTCCGTGAGACAGTCTGCTACAATCTTCTCGTACACGTGCATCTGCTTCCGCTGCCGATCGATCGACCGACCATCACACCCGTTAGCACTCACCCAGACGAGAAGTAGACATACTACCAAGCCAACCAGCGAGAACGTACGCGTTCAGCGCCGATAGCGGACGCAATGAAGCTCGGGACGTGGTGCGGGTTGCTGCTGATGAGCTGGTTCATCTCGTTGATGTCGTCGGGTGTGTGCGCAAGCAGCAGATTGCGGCCCGAGTCCTCGAGTATCCGCAGCCCGTCGCTCTTGTTGCGCATGGAGATGCCGGCGGGACAAACCATGGTGAGCGAGCGCACGCGGTCGGGGTACTTGGCCGCGTAGACGCCGGCGATCATGCCGCCCATGGAGCACCCAACGAGATGCACCTTCTTGTCAGCGGGGACGGTCGTCTCGAGGAAGTGGTTCAGCCGCTGCGCTTGCTGGTCCACGCTGTAGTTGAAGTTCGCCTCCGCAGGAGTGGTGCGACCCTGGCCGGGAAGGTCTGGGATCAGAATCTGGAAGCGCCGGTCGACGCCACCCGCCACACGCACCCACGACTCTTTCATCGAACTGAAGCCGTGGAGGAAGACGACAGCGTCGGTCGCGTCCTGTTCCTTACCCTCGCGCTCGAGGTAGCTCCAGCTAAATTCGTTCGCGTCCACGCTCTTGCCGCCAAATCCCTTGCAGTACGCCAAGAACGACAGCGTGTTGGTCGCAACCGACACGAATGCAGAGCCAAAGACCATAATGTCGACAGCGAATGTGTTGTGTGTGAGTGAGTGTGTGTGTGAGCGGAGGAGGCGGCGGCTGGCGGTCGTGTGTGCCGTTCGAATGACTCGGCGCAAGGGAGGCGACTTTGGTGCAGTCGTGTGGATACTTGTGGTTCAGCACTCGCACAATACTGACGTTGGTGACGGCGTTGAATGTCAAATTCGCTTCTGAAGCTCTGAGCGGTTGAGTGTTTGTGGAGCCATGCGCATACAAAAACGAACTCATCAACCGAACAGCCATAAATTTATTGCCTTTCAAAGTCGATTTTTAAAAATTAAAATGATCACCATTTCAGCCGATTTTGCTTTATCGCTTCAATACCCTTTTAAAATTGTACATATTCGGTGTTCGGTAAACGTAGCCCTGTTCCAATATTCCTCAGTGCTCTGGTCTGGTGGGAATTCTGCCATTGGCGAGTGGCGAAATAAGGTAAACATGGACCATCATTCCGCTTGATGATGCATTTTACTGAGAAAAAGGAACGCTTATAAAGGGGAATACTGTATCCACGGTTTGCGGCCGCTGAGTATTTCTGAGTATTTCTGAGAAAATCAGATACACTTGACATTAAATGTCAAGACAATACCGAACCGTAATCCGGAAATTATACAAATTTGGTATAATTTCCGGATTACGGTTCGGTATTGTCCGAGAAGCATCGGGAAAATGTCGACATATGTAGCAAGCATGAAAGATAATATCATATTATGACAGTATTTGTAAACCGACGACAGAACGTGTTGCTGTAGCTATCACAATAAACTTTGACAAAATGTGTTCACGTGTAACCTGTCCAAAAATTGCGATTCGAGATATGTCGAGAATTTTTCTTGAAAATCATATACTCAAAATAACTTCAGGTCTTCCCAAGAGGTCTACGTCTGTCCTCGGAAGTCATCTCCTGAAATTAATTCCGTACAGGGGACATTCATGCTACATTCATTAATTCACATAATAATCAGTCATAAACGGTTCGCTTTTGGCGAGATTGTTGCTCGTTCTGGGGTGGTAGACAATTCTTTCCCTTGTATAGAAATGTCTGTCCTTGGCAGACATCCCGAAATATTTGGAATACATTTCCGACTACCCATCTATCTGCCCTTGTATATGAAGATGGTGTGGTCTGCTGTCACCGAAATAGGACAAAAAACTGAAAGCCACTTTTGCATCACTGTCTCTGAGCAAGCAATTCTGACGGTGTTGGCGCTACATGTACAGTACAACTTTCCTGGCACTAATACATGTATAACATGAAAATTGACACTGTATGACAACCATTATGAAGGTGTTTATCGTCAATGCATACGTCATGTTAACCTACACCTGAAGGGGTTAAATTCCAGAGCTTCACCGGGCAAGGCACGGCATTGTGTGTACACGTGTAACATGTCCAAAAGTTGCGACACTAATTGTAACATTCAGCTTGCCAATTATCAACATGTGTAAAGCAGCTGAGAATCACGAATCAGAACCAAAACTTAGCCCGTCATTGATAAGCTTTATGAGAAGACGCTCACAACAAAACAACCAGACCCAACCACACAATGGGAAGACACGAAGAGAGCGACATCCGCGAGCTTGACGAAGCCGAGGCGGAACCTGTGTACATTGGGTTGACGGTCGACACGGCAACATCAGCGCTCGACCTTATCCGCAACTGCGCTCTCCAAGTCGACAAAGCAGTAAATGTGGCAAAGTGCAGCGGCATACACCGCCGCATCGTGTGCACGTCGGACGGCTGTGGAGCCTTCGCTCGACTCTATCGCAAGAAAGTCAACAAGATCCGCACCACATGGTACACCTCCGAGCTAAGCGTAGTTCACACAAACTGCATCTCAACAACGAACCCCACGTGCCATCAGAGAGCAGCACTACCAACTTTTTCCAGCGCTGTAGCGGCGGATGGCAACGTAGCCGCGCGCGTACTTGCAGATCAGGTACGAGTACGCCATTGGATTTCACGGTCTTCTAAGCTGCTCATTATCTATCGTGCTCGGGACGAGGTTGCGGAGGCTGGCTACGCGGCGCTAGAACGCGTATGCAAGAAACTGCCTGTTACCTCCGCCACTTTGCTGAGTCAACCCTGGCTCAGTGGCGGCCTGCGAGCGTGACAAGGCGAGTCGCTTTGAGAGACTGATCGTGGCGCCGCACTTGTTCTGGGCAGCTCACACAGCACGACAGCGAATACTTGGTGTCGGCTGTGCGCACAGCAAGTGCCTGAACTACACAGGATTGCAGATGCTCCTTGTTGGTCGAGACGGAGACACAATAAACATTATTCTGGCTTTCAAGCTTGTGCCAGCAGAGGACCTCGAATGGTACCGATGGTTCTTCTCCAAGTTGATGGTGGTGGGGTTCGACTTCGCCTCCACGCCGATCTTCTGCGATCGCCATCCTGCGCTCATTTTGGTTGTTGAAACTTTTGAGCTCAAGCGAGCCCTCCTTTGTGACCCACGTCATTCAGAATCTGCTAGCTCACTTCGCCAAGTTTGCCCACGCCATAAAACCTCATTTGGCAGGTTCAAGCAGCAGAGACGCTGGATGAGTACGAAAGCAGGTTGGCGTGGCTGTGAACGGGACTCGACGAAGAGGACAACTCCTACGTCCACGACATCAGCGCACGTAAGTGGTGCGTACACGCGATGTTTGGGTGACGCACGAGCAACTTTGTGGAGAGCGAGTTCGGCTTTTAGCTGGCCAAGGGCGTGTGCAAACCCCACCCACTCGCCTTTGTTGAGGCGATGTGTAGACATTTAATGGACGCATGCTACCTGCGGTCTTAGAACGCGGCGAAGTGGTTCGAGCAAGGGTTACTCGTGACCCCAGCGGCGCAGCGACTATTGTTATCATGACATCAGATCCCACCTAACGCCACACTGTGGTTAACGATGCGGTCCTGGGTGCGCATATTTTTGGCGGCGGCAGTAATTCAACATTAGCGCCAGCTGAGATCACGTCGCATTTCGCCGTCTTTAAATTCTTATACTCAAGAAATGTGCAACGTTGATTGAGGAAGGCTATGACGTCATTGCTGACAATGTCATCGCCTCAGTAAATATAATTGCGGCCTTTGCTCAGATGCGTCTCAGAAATTTAGTTTCCCACGCCGCACGAGCTCTCTAATAATGTCCATGTGTTTGTTTTGTGTGTCAAATGGGAGCAACGAAATCTCGTTGAGCGCTTAATCATTTTTGATTCCACTGTTTGGCACGGCGAATGATAGTGCCGTTTATCACGCGACCATTCTAAAGCAACACTGCAACAAACCATACCCAGAGCGTTCGTTGACACAACGAAAGATGGTGTCGGCGTGTCTGTGCTGATTGTGGATTTTGTCATGAAGGTTGTCCGGTACAGTGTCATCATAGCGCTGGGCACCACACAGCAAGATATCGATGATGGTTATTGGCAGACACGCCGCTTATATGCTGTCATCCGAATGCTGGTGGCATGCAGCGAATAAACGAAATATGTGACGAAGATGGTAATTAGTGCAGAATTTTGAGGTACCTCCATAAACGTCCAAGCAGTGACAGCAACACGGTTACTTTAAGCGAACGGTGAGCGCTCTAGTATGTCACCCAGTACGGCTGTGGCAAAGTTGAATTATGGATACGTATGATGGCGCTGAGATGAACGCTTTGGTTAGGAGTGGATGATCTACACCACTGTGCAGCTCAGTCTCTTTGGTCGGGATAAGTTTCTG